>JAOPJM010531207.1:0-10170 GCA_027124095.1 Muusoctopus leioderma
TCTTGAGGTCTCTGGGTGAGACTTGGAACAGCTCGTATAAAACAAAGCAATATCAAAACATAATAATAATAATAAAAAATAAAACATAAATAAATAAATAAATAAATACAAAATGCCGGAGGTCATCTCGGTTCATTTCAGCGATCATTTCACTTCTAAAATCTGTCCACTTTATAATTCTATACTTTGGTTCACTTTTTATCCTGTCTCTGTATTATTTTCACTTGCCATTCATTCTTTCATTGTTTGGATTTTGTAAAAATTCATTTCATTAAAAAATAAAATAGAAATATTTTTGTTCCAGCATTGTCTGGCTTCACTTTTTTCCCCTTTACGTCTACCTTTCTGTTCTTTCTTACTTTCTTTCGTTCTTTTATCATTCATTCATTCATTCATTCATTCGTTCATTCATTCATTCATTGTTTTTTTCTCATTCATTTATTTCAATCTTCTTTCATTCTTTCTTTCATTCATTCTTTCTTTCCTTCGTTCGCTCTTTTTTTCTTTCTGTTCTGTTCTTTCTTCCTTTCTTTCTCTCATTCTGTCTTACTTTCCTTCTTTCTTTCTTTCTTTCTTTCTTTCTTTCTTTCTTTCTTTCTTTCTTTCTTTTTTCTTCTTCTTTCTTTCTATAATTTCTGTTCTGTTCTTTCATTCTTTTCTATAAGTCAGAGAAATAGATGACTCCTTCACCTTGGGTTAGTTGCAACTGTTGTTGTCTCTGTACTTAAAATTACATTTTGTGTTAGTCATGTTTACGCTTTAGGTGTCTTGTGCAAATATTTTGTGAGGTAAGTCTGTATTTTCAGAACTGTATGAATGAATATCCAGCTTGCCACAAGCATTGCATTCCAGAATGCGCAGAGAACGAACATTTCCCTCATACAAGGACAATGAAATAGAGATGACAAGCTAATATACCGAGCGTAGGCCTAGCTGTGTGGTTACGAAATTCTCTTCGCAATCATGTGGTTCTGGGTTCGATCCCATTGTGCATCATCTTAGGGGAATGTTTCGAGGAAACGCTTATATGTGCAGCCAGGAATGATCAATGATAAATACACAGAAGCAGAAAGAAATTAGATATAAAGAGAAATGATGGAAAACTGGAAAGAAAAAGTGCTGCATGGTCTGGTTGTTAAGCAAATAGACCACGCAACCCTGTTCTTCTCTTGCTATATCTTCCGATGTAAACATATGATATAGCAGGAGAAAATAGCGTAGCGAGCTTGACTGAAATCTGGAAAATTAAAGAGGGAAAATGAAACTCTGAATATGGCTGCACAAGAAGAAACGATTAGAGTAAACACTGCACAAGAAGAAACGATTAGAGTAAACTGTTTACAAATATAAGCAGGTTCCATCAAGATAGTAGGTGTTGGATGAGAGTTGAATAGACGAAATAGGAAACTGATAACAATATAGTGTGTGAATGTAGAAAGATGCTTAAAAAGAATCTAAAATAAGACATGGCAGAATAGGGGAAAATATACACCATAAAGTTAGTAGGAAATTTAGATTCGATGTAGAAAGGAAATAGTACCAACAGTAGCCATAAACTGTTATTTAAAGTCACTGTTCAGGGCCTTCGGGACTAGTTAGAAGGGAGGAAGTTATCATCCGACCGGAGACCTGAGCCGAATGCTTGCAACAGAGCGGACTCCGCTAAAGGCATCCACGGCCAGGTGGGTGCGTTAAACCGAGGGAAGAATTAAGTCTACCACCCAAGAACAGTAACGGTCCACCCAACGGGCTTCCACGGTTTCCGTCTACGAAATTGCATACGCAAGGCTTTCGTCGACTCAATGCTATGATAGAAGAAAGACACTTGCCCAAGATGCCACGCAGTAGAATCGAACCTGAAACTATGTAGGTGCGAATTGAACTTCTTCAGCGTATAGCCGTTGTTGTAAGATCCTGACCATGGAGACAGATGTGATCATAATAGTGAAAATAAAAAAAAGTTAAAATATGTAATATACATTTTTCTATACAATATAGTAGCAGAGTTAAAGTAAAAGAGACAGAAAAGATTGAAAGGTATCTGGACTCGAACAGAAAACCGAGGTAACTCTAGGACATGAGGGTGGAAGTCATACCAGTTGTTATATAAACACTGGGAACAGTGCCATAATTACTGTTCAATGATTGGGTGATATTGGAATTGAGACCCGGAGTTGCTGAAAACTGCCATCCTGTATTCTGCAAGAACCATTCGCAAAATTCTTGAGAGTTAAGAAGACTTGTAACTAAATCTCAAAACACGACTCCGTTAACCATGTCTTTTAATGGCAATAATTCTGTATCTGTTATATTTTCGTGTTATAGCCATTTTAGGTCCTGCAATATTGATTTATTAATGATCTGATTTTGTATCCACTAAATTCTTGTAAATTTCGTTTTTGTTCCAGAGTATTTTTTATGTCAGGATAAAGGCGATTAGCATTTAGAAATAATGTTATTGATCGGCTTTTAGAGAGTTCTGACGATGCACAGAAACTTTATATCTTGTGATGGTGCAATATTCATATCTTTTTCGAGGACATTAGCGCTGCTAGCGAAAATATATAACTCTACGGAAATCGAAACTTCATCGTGAACTCGACTCAGCGAAAGCTTTCATCTTGATCTACGGCGCCCATCACGACGCCCATCACGATAACAATCTCTTTTTTATTATTTTGAAGAGTAGGATTTTGCAAATATATAGGATCCTAATACTACATGATAAAAAAGATAATGATGTAAACAAAAATCCTATATATGAAATAAATTTCGAATAATCAATGATTTCAATAATTCTTACTCATGACATTGTGGTTTCATCTTATTTATGGTATTCAACGGATTGCAACATCGAAACGAAAGCAATGTATTAAAACAGTGCGTACAGTGAAAGGAAATATTCGAATATCGGATATATTATGAGCTAGTTAAATGGATAAAAGGTCATTAGATTTGAAAAGAAATTAAATATTTTCAAATCTAAAATTTTTAATGGACATAATTGATTAATTACTTGTAACAAATACCGGAAACTGGGTGTCATCACGACGTCGTAAATTACCCGGAAAAAAAATTGAAATAGATAATACCGTATAAATGGACCTGAATTTCATGGCATATAAGGCGCATAAGCATATATGAGTCTCTCGCTCATTTCAGGATGGAATATTCATGAAAATAATTTTTTAGTGTGTGTATGCATTTAATGTTTATTGAAATATGTAATTACTGCATATCAGAAAATTTCATTTTGAATTGAAATATCCGTATAAATATACTGATGATATTTGAGTAAATATTACATTTGGGTAAAATAGAATTTCCGATATTCTATGGTAGTCAACATCTCAGACTAAACAGTAGCGTACAGTGTGAGGGTAGGAGCTTCTGCTTCGCCTGTATGAAGTAAGATTATTTATCAGCCATTAAAGTGCCTTGTATGCCATCAAAAACGGTATTTGTAATTGTTTTTGTCACGAAATTCAGGTCCATGAAATTCAGGTTAAAATATGTAATATACATTTTTCTATACAATATAGTAGCAGAGTTAAAGTAAAAGAGACAGAAAAGATTGAAAGGTATCTGGACTCGAACAGAAAACCGAGGTAACTCTAGGACATGAGGGTGGAAGTCATACCAGTTGTTATATAAACACTGGGAACAGTGCCATAATTACTTTTGACTGTCGCTTTACAGATCCTGCTAATCACTTTGATTTCTAACAGAGGTGCAAGGTCACATATTTTGGGAAAGGAAACAGTCGATTATATCGACCTCAGTACTTCGCTGGTACTTATTTTATCGACCCCATAAGGATGTAAAGCAAAGTTGACCCCAGTGAGATTTGGAATCAGAACATAAGGGACGCAACTAAATACCACAAAGCCTTTTGACTGTCGCTTTACAGATCCTGCTAATCCACTGCCCCTTTGTCACTAATCATATTGATGATGTTTATGTTGTTATTTTTGTTCAACCGCTGGTCAGCCATGATCGAGCAGACTCATAATAAAAGGCGCTACACATCTTTTTCCCCACTCATAGTGTATTAAAAACTACATTATCCAATGTGTCCTTTTTTAAGACGCTAAGCTGTGATTTGAGGAAGATTCTCTAATCATTTTAGCTGGTCGATAGGCAATAGAGAGGCTCCTTAGTTGGCTCAATTGTGTATATGATATAATGATATGTAACATATTCATATTAATGATGTATGAATAATTAACATCATCTTTCAGATGTGTATTTCTTTTCGTTACATTGTGGAGTCAATATGGAAGATCATTATTGACATACTGAAAATGTCATCAGGCCATGATTTTAAAAGGTGATGTTTAAAGTTTGATGTCACAAAAACGCTTTATAATATATATATACTGAAACTAGCAAAGAACATTAGTGGTGTGCGGGTAATCATAAGCAACTTGAAGACTTCGAATTCTTATAGTGTATCTAAGACAAGTTCAGTTGCGATATTAGTAGTAAGCCTATCCTTATTTCAAACATAAGCACAAGGCCACTGATGTAATGGTAGGAATAGTCGATTATAACAACCCAGTTCTTGACCGAGGCTTAGTTTATCGGACCGGGAAGGATAAAAGGCAAAGTGAACGTTGGAGGAATTTTAATTCAGAACTTAAAGGGATGTAACAAAATACTTCAGCGCATTAAGACCGATACTGTACGGAATCTGTCAACCACTACCGTACTATTATGTGTAATATCTTTCTTCATCTTTCGATCTTAATTTCTGTCTGTTTCTCATGTTTGAAAATGAATGCACTAAGATCTATGTGTAATTGATTAGTGTACTAAAACTAATTAACAGACTACGGGTTCAATCTCTGCCTGGCACAGTTAACATATGAAATACTTTTCTTAGTTTCAGCTTCTATTACATTATAATTATTGAATTATTACATGGAAACAAGGCCACACATTTGGAGGGAGAACACGATCGATTAAAATCTACGCCAAAATTTATTTGCCACATATTTCTTTGAATCCGAAAGACTCAAAGAAAAAGACGACTCTGAGGGATATTGAACTCAGGACTTAAAGGGTGGGTCGTAACTAAATACTGCAAGTCTGACGCACTCTCAATTCAGTCATCCACCGCCCTACATATCGTCGTAATTCGGTCCACAAAAAGTGATTTGTCACACAGATAGTGGATGACACGTGTCATTTTAAGGAAAAATGAACTAATTACAATAGTTGTGATATACACACACACATACACGCATAGATACCTACCTACATGGCTAGCTACCTACCTACTTACCTACATAAATACATACATATATTCAGCAGGCATATACACACACACGCGCACACACACACACACACACACACACACACACACACACACACACACACACACACACATATATATAATACTTGTTCCATCGAGTCTGACGAAGATTACCAGTGATTTGATCTGCCCTAGTTTTATTCATAATAGCAAAGATCATGTACTACAACTACTGAATTGAGTTATTATTAACATTTTACAAGTTACACTGGCACGCTTTCCGAAATAACTGGAGTTGGACAGGAGGTAAAATGACCACCGACAAGATAGCATAAAACACGATGGACCCAAATAGATAAAACTCTTGTATAGACAGCATTAGCCATCGTTCATAGTGAACCAAAATGGCGGCTGCCCGCCCATGAATGAGTCTTCATTAAAATGCATATTACACATCACACAGCTCCTGCACCACAGCTTCTGCACGACAGTCCTGCATGCCCACAGTTTTCCTTCTTCGACAAAAATGTTCTCGTCTCTCTTCCTCTCTCCATTTATGTTTCTGTCTTTCTCTTTCTCTTTCGCCTCCATGTTGTTAAGAAGTTTTTCTTCGTAACTACATGGTTTCGACTTTGGTCCCATAGCGCGGTCCCTTGTGTAAGAGTTTTTTACCATTGTCTCGGCTCGACCAAAACCTTGTAAGTGGAATTTGGTAGAAGGAAACTGTCCGAAAGCCCGTAGGAGGGACCGTTCCTGGTCTTGGTTGGTATACTTAATCTGTCACTGCGTTTAACGCCATCACCTGGCCCTTGGTTGCCTTTTACTGAGTCGATAATATTTCAAGCACTCGATCTATTCTCTGATCTAAGGATAACTTCCTCCCTTTTCCCTCCCATCACTCTCCGTGGGTATGAATAGAGTTATGGTCGTTATTCTTCCTCTTCTGACTAAACAATAATTCTTTTTTTAAATGCTGGTTTTGTTTAAAAGATTTGATGAATTGGTTTAGGCTCTCTAAGCCTTAATTAATTTTTCTATCGGATGTTTTCTCTTCCCCGGTTCTTCCACAATAGTAATTTTGGTTTACTCAATACAACTCCATCTGAAAACAGAACTGCTAATTAATAATTCTTTCTAATATTGGTACAAGACCAGAAATTTTAGGGGAGGGGTAAAGTCGATTAAATCGACCTCAGTACTTGACTGGTACTTTGTTTATCGACCCCAGATGGATGAAAGGCAAAGTTGACCTCGGCTGGATTTGAACTCAGCGCGCAGTGAGCCGGAACGAATACTGCAAGGCATTCTGTCCGACGCGCTAGCGATTCAGCCTATCCACCAAACAATAATGATAATTATTATTATTTCTAATATTGGCATAAGGCCAGAAATTTACTTACTAACTCCCCCTCTAATCTATTTCTTTCTATCACTAGTTCCTTGCTAAAATATATCGGCTCTGTTCTAATCACCCTCTTCAGGGCGTCCCACCACCGGTTGTTGACGATTGCCCCTGTCAACCAACGCTTAAGTAAAGTGCTAACCCGGTCTCTGTAGGTTTTGCGCGCCAGGAACGACGCGTTCAGCTTCCAGTAACCGGGTCCCTGTCTACGAGTCCTATCTAGGTCGACCGTGCAGATCACACACTTGTGGTCTGTATAGCCGACCAGTTGAAATTGTGGACACCCCATGGTATCACTATCCAATGACTTAACAAATATTCTATCTACATATGATCTGGATGACCCGATGCGGTTGATCCATGTCCATACGGGAGCATTCGGGAAATCCAGTCGGTACTTGTCAGACAGTTGGAAACGTCTGAGCAGGTTGCTGAGGCTTTTACACCCATCTCTTTTATCAGCTAACCCAACACAATCTCTACTTGCGACCGGGATGCCACTCCAGTCTCCCGCTAGTACTAAATAGCGGAACGTTCCCAGAAAGTCTTCTAGACGCCTGAAGAAATCCGGCTGCCCTGCTCCTGTCGGGGCATAGACGGCCATTAGTCTGAAGGCACCACCTTCGCTATCGTTCACCTCCAGGACCACCGACTTACCATCCGAGTCCAGGAAAATCATCCTTACCTCGGGACTCAAGCCTTTCCGAAAAAGCACAGCCACTCCACCACCCAATCTTGTCAGGCTAAGGGATGCATACACCTCGTAGCTGTCGAAGATGGGCGCCAGTGTCCGCATGTCGGAAATCCTGGTCTCATTGACTGCTACCACATCAATATCTAGTGACCTGAGGTCGTTCAATAGGTGAAATTGATTCCAAAGTGACCCAGGTCACGTACATTTATACTTCCTACTCTTAGTACTGCTATGTTGGTAGGAAATAGGGAATAGAAAAGGAGTCGCTTACCCTAATGGTTTTCGTCTTGGCGATCGAGGTGTATCCACCTCCATGTCCACCTGAGGTTCCTTGGGGAAGTCCTGCAAGATTCTGTTCGTGGCCGTAATGTTGGAAATCCCAACGTCATGTGGAAGTTTCTCTTTCATTCCCGTGTTAGGTTTCCGTGGGGAGCCTGACCATTTTAAGGTCCTCAGGTACATTTACTGAATGTGAAATGAGAGCCCCCTCTCCATCTCAATATCTCCCCTTTGTGCTATATAAGATGACAGTTCTTTATTCCTTCTTCTTACCAACACAAGGTTGAGTTTGGATGCATTTTGTTGTTGCTGTTGTGAGTGTAGTTGTGTGTTTAGTTGGTGTTGTTTTTGTTGGGTTTCTGTGTTAGACTGTTGGTGTTTCACGTGTTGATGTTGTGTTTGTGTGCTTTCTTTTTGTTGCTGTTGGTGGAAGTGGTGGTGGTGATGGTGTATATGTTGATTTAGTGTCATGTGCATGCGTTTTTTTCTTTTTTCTTCTTGTTTTTTTGGCGTTTTCGGGGCTCCGCCTCATCGCCGCAAGATGAGGTTGCCGACTCGGATGGTTGTAGGGGTATGTTTTCGTGTGTGTGCGTGTCTATGTTTATGCATGTAGGAGGGCTGAGAAAGGTGTGAAGAGAGAGACGGAGTGCTGGGTTGGCGTTTCCCCTGGGTGGTGGGATTGTCCGTTGATGTTGTTGTTGTTGTGGGATTTGCTCCATCCACTGTTGTTACTGCAACTGTTGTTCCTGGTGACCCCGATATCGTAGGTGTTGTTGGTGCGGCCATTGTCACGGCCGCTGCTGTAGCTGTTGGTGCCGCGTCTGTTGCTGTTGTTGTCGCTGCTGATGTTAGTGCTGGTACTGATGTTGTCATTGTTGTTGTTCCTGTCTTTTTCTGCTGTTTCTGCTGTTGCTACCGATGTTGTTGTTTTTGTTGTTGCGGTGACGGTGTTGGTAGCAGTGGGTCCCTCTTTTTCCCCTCTGTCCTGCTCTAGTTGCGTGGGCAAATGGCTCTCAAGTGGTCAATGGTTCCGGATAAGTGGCATCGGAATCTTCGGCCCTCCACCACTATATGCATATGCAGTTCCACTCCATTTAGCAGGGTGCTGAAGTCTGGGATCTTTTCAAGATTCTCTGGTTTGACCTGGAGAAGAATCTTCAGTGTGGTCTCAGACCAAACATCCCGCTCCGACCTCTTCACATCCAGCAGCTTGTCGCTCCCCTCCAGTACCACACAGGATAGGATCCACCAGAGATCCATCCCCGTGAGATACCTGTATTTTGACTTTCGCAGTTCTTCTTCCCAAATGCATGGGTATAGGGTGAAATCTTCACTCCGCTGGGGGACCACGGAGTGTTGCAGTGCGAGGGCCTCAGTCTTAAATAAAACTTCCACCCAGCCGAAATGCTTTGCTCTGGACACGTGCTGAATGTCGTTCCACACACTTTGAAGAGCCCTTTCACTGGAGTGTGTGTCGCCATTTACAGGCGACGGCTCTTCGTCGACACGCAGCGCTAGCCGATTGTCTTCCGCGCTGTTTCTTCCACGATCTCAGTCGGGGCACCAGTGTCACCCTTCTCCCTTCAATTTTCATAAAATTGGCGGCCTCTTCTAGCCTGGCCCGCTTGTCTTCTATGGGGATGCTGTGCCGTTTTAGGTGGGAGACTACCCCTGCAAAGGAAAGCTTAACTGCGGGGCCGTTACTGTTGTGTTTCCTGTTTTTGTTGTTGTTGTTGTCGTCGTCGTCTTTGTTGTTGTTGTTACTGGTAGTGGCGGTGTTGCTGTTTATGTCGGTGGTGACTGTAGAACTCAGGGCGGCTGTGGTATTAGTCATATTGCTACTGCTGCTGCTTATCGTGTTGTTGTTCTTGTTGTTACTCGTGTTATTGGTTTTAGCAGTATTAATGGTGTTGGTGGTGGCGGTATTTCTGGAATTCTTCTCAGCGAAACTAATACTGGTGCTGGTTGTGTTGTTGTTGTTGTTGCTGTTGCTGCTACCAGCCGCTGTGTTGGTACTTTCAGCATCAATTGTAGCAGGTAGAGAACGGTTGTTGTTGTTGTTGTTGCTGCTGCTGTTGTTACTGTAGCTACTAGTGGTGGGAGAAGTGCTCCCTCTCTGGATGGTAGTAAGAGGCGCTGAGTGAGGTAGATGTTTTCACCCTCCAAACTACCTCCCATCCTCCTCTCTCGCTGGCCAGCAGGGCAAGCTGACGCCTTATTTGAAAATATATAGATTTTTCAAATGAAATTTCAAAGACATTTGTGTATATTTCTGGCCTGCAGGCCAGAGAATATACAAAGTTTTTAGATTTGCAGAATCTAAATCTCTTTAACAAACAAATGCAACACAAATTTCAACAAACAACGTTCTGAAAACAGGCACACAAGTAACACAACTTACGCAGTGAAGTAAACAACCATCTGAACGAGTCAGCAGTCAATACTACTACTACTACTACTACTGCTGCTGTTGCTGCTGCTGCTACTACTACTACTACTACTACTACTACTACTACTACTACTACTACTACTACTACT
>JAOPJM010531223.1:0-10169 GCA_027124095.1 Muusoctopus leioderma
TATATCCAATTGCTCTATCTGCAACACGGACATATGCCTATGAAGATAGGTGGTATACCATATCCAATGTATCAAATGCGGCGAGTTTTATATCGGCAGCACGACCCGGACACAACACACGTGCGTACTCATTCAAAAAACACATAGAAAAGTGCAAAAACAGAAGAAAGGACATCACAGTCACCATTCAAGCCATCGATCGGAATATCGGCAATGTCCTAATCAAGGAATCCATTCTAATACCCAAACACTAGCCCAAACTCAACAATAGATTAGTATTAAACACCCAATGGCTATTATAGAGAGTCTTTCACTATCAACAATAGATTTAACCCTAGCTATTACTGTAAAATGTTCAAACGCACCAGCCCTCTCTCTCCTCCTATCTCTCTCCCCCTATATCTCCACCTCTCTCTCAGCCTCTCTCCCTCATGCCCTCTCCACAACTCAATAACAAATGCTTAACTGCACTTAAAGGTAGATGACAAATTCCTACTCCTCTCTCCATCTGTCTCCTTCTCACCACCTTTTCCTCCTACTCCGCCTCCCTCTGTCACCAGGCATCACATCACAACCTTCCACCCAAAGACTTCACTACCGCTCTCACCTGTTCACAACCACTACTGACCTACTACTACTGCAAAAAACAACAACAAAATAACCCCAGATTCATCCAGGCCACATGATCCCTTCTCCACTCTCAGAATTCAAAATGCCATCATAACGAAACACAGGGACATCACGCTCCGACCCAATTTCCTTAACTTCCTTCGACAAGGGGAATTTTAATTCCCGAAATATTAGGGTCAATTAAATGCTCCAAGGTAACATCCCAACAACATTGTTGTCATTATTTGTAATATTATATAAGGCGGCGAATTGGCAGAGTCGTTAGTGTGTCAGACAGAATACCTTACGGTATTCTTTCTGTCTCACTGTGCTCTGAGTTCAAATCCCGCCGAGGTTAACTTTGCCTTTCATCCTTCCGAGGTCGATAAAATAAAGTACCAGTCAAGTACTGGGGATTGTTGGCCTTGTGCCTAAATAAGAAACAATTATTATTATTATTATTATGATTATTATTATTATTATTATTCAACATCTCATACTGAATCCTTCTATTACATTTATTTGGATCTATACTAAAATTCCATTTTAAACTATTCAAAATTCTGTCGTGAAACTGATACATTTCTATTCATTACTTCTTCCAGTTACCTCCCCTTTCTTGGACAGTCACTCAATTCTGTTGCTAGACATATTTCTGTCCATTACATCCTCCAATTATCTCCCCTTTCCTTGGACAGTCACTCAATTCTGCTGCTAGACAGATTTGCTTGTATCTGTTACTTCTTACAATTATCTTCCCATTCCTTGCACAACTGCTCATTCAATATTATTGACAACAGATTTCCCACATATTTCGCAGTTACTGTGTTTTTGTCCAGTCTATATTCATTCGTGTCTGTTTGAACTGCTATTATCGTCAACAGATTTCCCACATATTTCACAGCGATATGGTTGTATGTGTATTCTTTTGTGTGTGTGGCTAAGACACTTTATCATAAATGATTTCACAACAGAAAAGTTTTTCTCCAGTGCGACTACGCTTGTAAATAACAATTATCGAATTCTTAATGAAAGATTTTCACATATTTCACAGTGTAATGGTTTTGCTCAAGTGTGTAGTCTTTTGTGCTTGTTCGAATATTGTTATAGGAAAGATATTTTCCATATATTTCACAGTGGTATAGATTCTTCATGCATTGAAGGGAATGTTTACCTACAAATTTCGCAGCGATATTCCATTATATTTCTGTATAATTATCTTTGTTTACTAAATATTTCACCACGTAAAAGTTTCCCACCCCTGTATTACCATCCTACTGATATGCCATTTCAGTTCAAGAGAACACAAATTCTCTTACGTCTAAGCTTTGCAATATCCATCACCAAGACATCAGAATGAGGAAAACAAAACTTAGCAAAGCACGGATTGATTACCAGAAAGTATTTGATACTATGCCACACTTGTTGATAGAAGAGACACTCCACATACATATAGCAACTCCAATACTAATACTGGGCCTTGTCAAAATGGAAAATAACCATACCCTTACAAAGTGAAGAGAACATGATTAAAACCAGCCTTACTCATAAGAAGAGGAATCTTCCAAGGAGGCTCCTTACCCCGCTCTGACTCTATTAATAAATCTGATGAATGAATAATGGTTATAAATGCTACGTACAAACTAAACTATCTCCTCCACATAGAGGACTTAAAACTATTTACAAGAGACTATATTCAGATGAAGATTCTACTAAAAATGTTCATGAATTTAGCCAAGATATAAAAATTAGTATGGGACTCGACACATGTGCCAAAGCTACTATAAGAAGAAGCAAATTAACTAAAATTGAGGATATTAAATTAGATGCAGGCACGGAAAGCAAAGAATTAGACCATATCATCCCATAAAAATACTTAGGAGTGGACAAAACAGTTAAGATATATCATATAGAAATGAAAGAGAAAATTAGAAAAAAATACTACAGAAAAGTCAGACTAATATTGAAAACTGAACTCAATGCTAGAAATAAGATAACACGAATAAATACACTAGCCATCCTAGCTATAAACTACAGCTTCAACATACTAAATTGGAAGTTAAGTGAATTGGAGAGCTTTGACAGAAAAAAGAAACTACTAACAACGTTCCAAATCTACCACAACAAAGCTGACATAGATAGAGTATACCTATCCAGCAAACAAGGGGGATGGGGCCTGATACAATAGAGAATTACTACAAAGTAACTACAGTGGGACTAGAAAAATACTTTGAAGCAAGCAAAGGGAAACTGATTAGTGTAATAAGGGTACAGGAAAAAATACTTTTCTCTCTATATAAACAATAACGTACAAACTAGAAGCTAAATACACCGAAGAAAATACTTAGATGAGGACGAAACAAGAAAAAAGTAAAAAAGAAACAAAAACAAAAACAAAAACAAACAACAAAAGACAGAATCAAAACAGAATTCCAAAAGATACTGAAGAAAAAATAAAAAAAATACCACTTCGTGGCCAATACGTCGCAAGTCTCGACAGAGAGGAAGTAAGTCAGAGTAAACGCAAACAATGGCTCATGTTCTTGGTTAAGAACAGTAACAGAAGGTCTGATTTTAGTTGCACGATACCAATGCCTAGCCACAAATAATTACAAAAACAAATTAATGAAAAGAGATGGTAACATGTGCAGACTGTACAACAAGTACAATGAAACATTTGACCACATCATTTATGGCTGTTCAGTCCTTCCATTGGGTGATATGCCGACGACACATCGACGTGAAAACGAATAAGTTATATAAACATGTACCAAACACTGTACATGACAACGACCTGGCCACAGTCATCTGGGTCTTGCTTGTCAAGACAGACAGGGAGATGTAGTCAAACCGTCCAGATATAATTATCAAAGACTAGAACGAAAATCTCTGTGCTCTGATAAACATCTCGATCCCAGCCGGAAGAATGTTGAGAAACTGTTGAAGTACAAGTATCTTGAAATCGAAATATGCAGGATGTGGGCTATACTCACAACTCTACACACAGTCCAAAACAATAGCGCTGCTAGGCACAGCCCACATCATAAGCAAGATAACTTCTATTCAATAGTACAGCTCACACAGTCTGCACAACACACACACAACATATACTCTACAAAATCACCACCATACAATATAACACAACCCACACAGTACATGCTCTACACAATCACTGTACAATAAAATAACACCACATATACTCTTACATAATCGTCACCCAATACTATAACACCAACAACTCACACAACTTTCTTCACAATTGCCATCCAATAATAAAACACAACCCACACAACTCATACAGCACATACCACAACTCACATTACACATACTCTTATACAATAAATATCACCTGAAACAACAAATCAAATTCCATAACAAAGCAAAACTAATGTTACATACAAGCACCATTCTACTTCCTCCAAAGACAGTGCTGCACACACTTCAGACACATGGTCGTGCAACTGGTGGTGCAGTAGAAACTCGCATGAAACTGTTCGAAACACAATAACAATAACAACAACAATAACAACAGTAGCAGCAACAACAACAACAACAACAACTGCAACAATAACAACAACAACTACAATAATAATAATATTAATTTTTTTATTCATAATAATAAAAATAGTGGTAGGAAAACAAATGTTTGAAGTTGAGCATTTATCATATTAAAAGCCTAATCAGTGGAGCGACAACTGGATACTAATGACTTCTGTCAATAGTGAAACAGGTTCAGGAAGTGACTGGATTAAAGTGCCATTTGTTAACACACTCACAAAATGGAAAACAACACTTGTTTCATATGTTATAAAATGGAGCTTTTAACATGCCTCTAACGAACGTTCCACATGTGATACACAAAGGTATCATAACATTAACATACCATTTTAAAATCATATATGTTAACTGTGTTAACGTTTCCATCTTTCATTCTCAGTACCTCTGATTCTTAGTTTTAATATTTTCAGAAATGTTTGAAGCCATTTTATTTCACCTACGCCGCTAATTAATGCTTCTTCGGAAAGTATGAATTTCACACAACTATTTTCCCCGTCCACAATCTGTTTATAATTCTGATTTGAAGACATTTCTTTTTACTTACACCACTAATGCATTTGGAAAAGTATGAGTATCATTATATTTTATTGACACCGTATGCCTAGTCAAAAATAAGTTAATATTGAAGAACTTTTTAATGTCATTGATGGATATATTCATGTCTTAAAGAAATCACATTTCAATTATTGTGCAGTTTCTGAGATTGTCAAAGTTGTATGTATCTGTATAGAGTCATGCTCTACAGTATCTTAACATTATATTTTTCTATAACTGTGTTTTGTGTTCACACTTTAATATTTCTTGGCTATTTATTTTAATTTTTATTTTATTAAAAAAAAAATGTATATCACATTTTGGAAACAATACAAGTTTTCAACGGAACAACATTTATGATATTGAGAGTGATAAGGGATTGTTTGTGCAACTTGGGTGGAACAAATATTGCAAGGGGTTTCATTCAAAAGCATCAACAGATATACACATACATACACACACATACATACATACATACATACACACACACATACGTACGTACATACATATATATATATATATATATATATATACAAAGGGCTTCCGCACAGTTTTTATCAACTAAATCCCGCTCACAAGGTATTAGTCAATCCGAGGCTACAGTAGGTAACACTTGCCCAAGGTGTGCAGTGGGATTGAACCCGGAATCCCATGGCTGCGAACCAAATTTCTTAACCACACGGCTTGGCCTGTTCCCGTTTGAATGTGTTCATACCTCTGGATTAGCCATCTGTAGATATCCCTCACCTGACTGTGTCCGTGGATTAATGTAACTTCAACTGAAGTAAGCAGACATATATTATGTCCTCAGTTAATTTCATCGACAGTTCCACATACTCGCCATATTTGGTCATTAGAATGTTTCTTACACAAAGCAATATGTAGAATCACAGTTCATTTGCTGGTGTTATCAATTCTTAGATTTTAATTCTCTAGGCGAGTCAACAAAAAGTACTCTATTTCTTTGTCTCAAGTGGACATTCCAATCCCACAAGATAGTTTCCGTGCAAAGTGCTATTTGATTCTTTCTAATTTCCATATGCTATACTTGTATTTATGTTTCAAATCTCTTGATATTTCTATTGGTGTATTATTTGTGATGCATGGTTTCCAATATCTGGTCTTCTACTGGTAGCCTCATATAGTAATGAAACATCACTGCTTCTTCATATATCTTTATGTTTTATATACGTTTATGTATTATTTTTGTGGTTCATAAAATCTGGAGCACAATTTCTTTTTTAAATCTGAGCTATAGGTCCAGTCCGTTAATGAATGTTTTAAAGTTATATTGAGAACCGTGTCTGGTTGAGTTTAAGTGGCTATTGATCGGCCAACTAAACAATCTAAAGTTCATATCTCATCATATGTGAATATGGCTAATATTAAACTCTCAAAATGCCCTAGGCCACTTAACTCTAAATCGGTACAATGGATGGTACAGCTTACTGCTGAATAAACGGCGTGTGAGACATTAGCTAGCAGTGGTGGATTCAAATCCTCTCATAAATGTTACCGTAAGATAGACGGACGCCATCACATTGACTTACTCAGCATTCACCAGATGCAGGTAAAGTCGTCTGTGGTGTTCGTGGTCTCAGTGGCTTTTTGGACACACCTTATAAACCTACAAGATATCGAGCGAGCCAAGGGCGGGCCTATATATGTTTTCTATGCCTGCTAGAAATAGCAGCCAAATCTCCAGCGAATTACACACTAATGTCTTAACATTATGTATGAGACATAAAAGGCGGGTTAGTCATAGCTGGAATGCTTTTGATCAATGTCCAACCAGGGCTGACCTGGGTCTATGCAACAACAAGAACAGCAATAACTAGATATATATATTTTATGCTGCTCTTTTATATACAATAACAGAACATATGACTTTCTTTAATGTGGGAATAAACGTTTCTTTTTATTTCAGCTTACTATTTCACCCTGCTATTATTGGTAAATTTTGAATACTCCTTGTATATGGTTTGTGAATGGAGTGTTACAAATCAGTTTCGATTCGCGAACAAAACAGCATACAAATGATGCCAATGGACGCAGAAATGCAGTTTCATTAACTTTCATACTTAAGAAATCATCATCAACGTTACCGTCATTTTTATATTTTCTAATATAACATATATAACATATATAACATAGAAATACCCCATATTTGTTAATATTTATTCCACTTTCTAGTGAAACAACCATTAATGTTTCACATTGAATACTTTCAGTTCAATTTATATCAAACATTAAAATATATAAATAAATGGATTTACGAATAACGACACTTTGCATCCATTAAATTGACATATAAAAGCCTTTGTCTCATTAAGTTTAGTTCTTCCCTCGAACTTTCTGACATTTTATTGTACTTCACTGTACTCTGAAGAGAAGTTTTCGATTTCGGTTTTCAGTTCACATAATTTACGATACTAATAAATTCAGGAATATCATGAACGACACAGTCTTATAACTAGTCCTTTAAACATCCAGAGTGTACCTATGTTTGAAGACAATGATAAATTCTTGGATGTGGCGGGCTCCTATGTGCAGTGACAATGGTTATTTATATAGTACTCTCACTATATAACGATATATTTAGATAATAACCTCGCTATTAAGATTGACGTATTAAGCGATAATTTAGTGTGCTGGGTATTGACACAGTGCATGGTGGATGATCGAATACGAACTGTTTATAGTTTGATCGGTAGTCCGACTGAAACAGCTACAGATTTGATAGGAGTATAAAAGTCTATTTTAGGAAATCCTCAAGAGTTGAAAGGTTTGTCAGTTCGAAGACATTAATAGATGACCAATTAGGAAAAATGATGAATTGGGAAGGATGTTGAGTTGGCAAAGAACCTGAATTTAAGAGTGAATTGGCAAGAAAACTAGAATTGAAGATGTAGGAATGTAATTGCAATTCTTAATTGTAGCCGGATTAACAATTCTTTGACGATCAATCGAAAATAGTCAGCCAAAAACGCAACAGAAATTAAGCTTCTAGATATACAGAACCTCAACAAAACTAAAAAGAAGCATGACTGAAAATAGAATTTCTACCAATACCAGAAACAGCAGTGATGGAAGTAGAACTATAGTAGTAGTAGTAGTAGTAGTAGTAGTAGTAGTAGTAGTATTATTATTATTATTATTATTATTATTATTATTATTATTATTAGTAGTAGTAGTAGTAGCAGCAATTGTTGTTGCTGTTGTTGTTGTTGTTGTTGTCGTCGTTGTCGTTTAACCCATAAGTTAGCTCTGATATAGTAGACCCATTATCAGAAGCCTTTCAGCCGTGACCATCTCGTTTTATTATGAGTGTCTAGAATTACATTATGTAATAATGTGTCTTTATACGTATCTGAGACGGTAGAGAGCGATTTGTGGAAGATTTAGCTGCTATTTCTACCAGGTCGAGTTGTGGTCATACCAGAGACCAAACATATTCCAACCGTGAACATCCCGTGTGTTTGTTTTGGGGGGGGATATCTAAGAGTAATGTGTCCGCCCGTCTACTTATTTAAGATGGTAGGGTGTGATTTTGAGGAGATTTGGCTGCTATTTCTATCTAAGTTGCTGTTGTCGTTATTGCAGTTTAGCTCCACATCAGTTTTTCCCTCAGTACACCTGTTATTTAATACGTTCCATCCGTGACGAATCCATCGTTTTTTTCCAGACATAATATATCTAGGACTATATTATTCAATGTATCTTTCCTTCTAGTATGGAATTATAATAGAAGACTAAGACCAAATGTTGCCTCTCACCTTTCCGGGGTCGATAACATAAAGTACCAGTCGAATACTGGTGTTATATTCCTAAAATGCATCCTAGATGTGAATGGAATTATAATAGAAGACTGAGAAAGAGTAACTTTGTCTTTCATCCTTTCGAGGTCGATAAAATAAAGTACCAGTTATGTACTGGTGTAGATTTAATACTCCTATATGGCATCCTAAATGTGGATGGAACTATAATAGAAGACCGAAATTGAAATACATGCAGGTTACTGATCACGTGATCTCTTGAACTTTGGACTTCAACCTACAACAATTCCAGTCCTCGATGGAAGTCTAGGTATGTTTACGTATACATAATGAATTATGCATTTATACATTCACGTACATACTTACTATATAATTTATTGATCGAATGGGGGGAAAAAAATTACCTTGCTACTCCCACCCACCTACCACCAAGTGTGTAATGATGAATTTCTAAAGCTCTTCAGGGAATCTGTATAAACATCTCTTCTTATGTATTTCTTCAGCAAGACAAATCGTTTTTCTTAGTGGTTTTTCTGTTTTCTTTTATTTCCTCATTTTTATTCACGAAAACTATTGTTTGAACTAAACTACCAAAACTACAATAAAGTGCGTTACTGTGTTTGCACACTGGCTGGCTTCAATTCAAATTATTTAGTGATGATGATGATAAAGAGACAACTATTTATCTATCCTGAGTAACATGTGCCACTGAGAAAAGGAGTGGACAGCACTTTACACGGCGTCGAGAGGTATACTCAAGAAGTGAAAGGTGGAAAAATCCTCTCTTCAAGCTATCAACACACTTGTCAATTTTACAGTGCTACCGCTGCCTGCAAACAAATATATGCTACGATGCTACGAACAACAGCAGGCAGCAACAGCAGAAGAATCTCGTGGAGATTCAACCATTTCTGTTATTATAATAGTATGAAATAATGGGAGGAGGCACCTGCCTTTCGGAGTGTCAGGGTAATCCGGGGCTGTGTGCGGGGTGACCCGATTCACCTTATGTGGTTTCTTACCCCTTCCGGGGATCTTTTCTCCTTTCTATCATTGTATTGCCTTTGTACTGTCAGAGACATATTTGATATATACTATTTATTAATGTGTCCCCTTATCGTTATTGTTAATCTCACCCTTCCACTCGATGTAAATCCCCCCACACACTTTCTTCTTTGTATCTTTGTTGTCTCCTATGTATCTCGCCTTTGTACTGTCCCCCATCTATTTGGGCCCTTGTGGCCAATAAAAGAAAGAGTTATAATAGTATGAAATAATGGAGGCGGATTGGCAGAATTGAAAGTGTCGGACAAAATACTTTGTGGTATTTAGTTATGGCTCTTTACGTTCTGAGTTCAAATCCCACCGAGGTTAACTTTGCTTCTCCTCCTTCCAGGTTCGATAAAATAAAGTACCAGTCAAATACTGGGGTCGATATAAACCGCTGTTCTCCCCCCCCCCAATTCTGGCCTTGTGTCTATGTTAGAAATTATAATAGCATGAAATTATCGCATCTATGTTCCAAGGCGTGCCAACTGCGACCATCCTGTCTTTTTAAGGATATATAAGACTACATTATCTAAAGAAAGAAAATATAATTTAAAAAAAAATTTATTTCGGCAGTATTGGAACTCGGGCTTTAAGGGAAGACATCTAACTACATCAAGTTATTTAGCCCCCCCCCCCCTCACA
>JAOPJM010531231.1:0-10169 GCA_027124095.1 Muusoctopus leioderma
ACACACACACACACACATATATATGTATGCATACATGTATATATATATATATATATATATATGTGTGTGTGTGTGTGTGTGTGTGTGTGTGTGTGTAAAATTAATTCTGTATTGAATTAATTCACATGTATGGTGTGTTGAAGGCGCGTGGCCTAGCGGTTAGAGTATTGAACTTACGATCGTAAGGTTGTGGGTTCGAGTCCCGTGCAGGTCGGTGCGTTGTGTCCCTGAGCAAGCCACTTCATTTCACGTTGCTCCAGTCCACTCAGCTGAAAATGAGTAGTCACTGGTAAATACGGTAACGCTTCTGACAAGAGTTGCGACCGATAGGTAGTATTCAGCAACGGAAAAACCAATGGAAACATAGTTTCATTGGTTCAATTAGGAAGATCTGCTACGATCTTCCGATCGATCCTTTCCATGGTTCCATGGTGTGTTACGCAATATATATATATATATATATGTATGTGTGTGTGTGGGTGTGTGCGTGTGCGTGTCCGTCCTTGACGAATCTAAAATTTTCTGATTTCATAAAAGAACAGAAAGGAATTAGATGAAATTTAAGGTAAAAAAGAAACGCAGAGTTTGAATGTAACATTTGAAATAAAATGATTGATTTCAAGATTCAAAGATAAAATGTTTCCTCTACAGATGGTCAGGTTTTATTTTACATAAGCACAATACCAGTTTTCTCAGACGAGAGGCACTGCCGATTGAAATGAACCCAATAATATTATTTTCATTATTTCAGCAAGTAGGAGCGGCGAATTGGCAGAATCGTTAGAGCGTTAGACAAAATCCCTTGCGGTATTTGTTCTGGTTCTTTACGTTCTGAGTTCTAATGTCACCAAGGTCAACCGTGCCTTTCATCGTTTTGGGGTCGATAAATAAAGTACTAGTCAAATACTGGGTCGATATAATCGACTGTTCCCCTCCCCCCAAATCTGAGGTGTTGAATCCCGTACTTGCCGAAATCCTTATTTCGGCAAGTACGGGATTTAACCGCAGATAAGTTTCTGTCTTATTAGATCTCCTCAGTGAAGCACAGACTTCATCGTACTTGTTGAAGTAGTGATGAGAGAATTGCTAAGTAAATATACAATATTGTACACTGGTTGGCGTACAAAATTAGAATATTTTAATGAATATACTACTTAGAGATGTTTGAAAATATTAGCCTTGTACCCACTCGAAAGTAATCAATGTAGTATATCATCAGGCCGTTGAAGTTGGCACAACTCTACAGCTGTGGGCACGGAAATGGCAGCGTGATTAAGACGTTCGCTTCGGAATCACATGTTCTCAGTTGGATCACTCTGCGCGGCACTTTGGTCAAATGTATTCTAACATAGCCTCGGATTCATCCAAGTTTTGTGAGTAAAAATGGGTACACGGAATGAACTGTACTTTTTTTTTAATGAGTTAGTCACAGGAGGAAGGGAAGTACCCATGACCCTTTTCAGGGCCTCCGAGACTGGTGGGAGAAAGGGAGACAGTTATCCTTCGACTAGGGACCTCGCCAGGTGGTGGTGTTAAACTGGGCAACGGATTAAGTCTACTACCCAAGAACAGGAACTCCTTCTGACGGTCTTCCACACAATTTCTGTCTCCCGAATTTCACTCACAAGAATTTTGTCGACCCAAGGCTATGTTAGAAGACACTTGCTCGAGATGCCGCGTGATGGGAACGAAGCCGAAATTACATTAATGCCTAGCGAAATTCTTAACCCAGTAAAAGCAACCCAATTTTTGTGTTGCTATTTGAGCTATATTGTATATACCGTATATATTACTAGAGTGTAGGTTATGGATAAATATGTATACAAAGTCATATCCATATGTATTTTGTTTCGCTGTGAAATTATACCATGTGGTTAAACCACAGGGCTTTTCGGAAAGTTAGAATGAGGATTGAATTGACTAGTTTCGTTGTTCTTACAACTCATCAAAATTCTACCTTCCGAGCTGCCGAAAGATAGTAGCAGTGGTTTTGATCCTCAATTCGAAAAATCAAATAATAATAATGATAATAATAATAAATATAGAAAATTAGCGAATTAAATGCCAATATATCTGAGATTCCTTTGTAGAGCTATAGGGCACGTCCACAAGTGGCGGATAGTGGAACGGCCTGTAGATAGATATAGAAGTTAGCTGCAAATAATCTAGCTAGATGGCTAATAAGCAGTCGCGGACCAACAGTGACAACATTCCCCAGGGAGAAGTGACACAACAAATAGCACCGTTGAATCTGTATAAAAAGCTGTATATACCCTATGACGGTACTGTGACAAGGCGGATAAAGGTCGCCTTCAAATAAACCTCTATCTAAGAGCTAAAATCAGGGGTGGGCAACCTTTTTCGAGAAGCTGGCCGCATGAGACATGGCTCATCATCAGACAAGCTGCACTGCTAAACACATTCAAGGTAATTTTTCGTTGAAGGTACCTCAACCATTTTCACTACAGAAGACCATACACGTAAGTATCTGACTTAGAAATAGGGAAACGTTGATTTTTTTTCTCTCCGGTAAAAAGATCTTTTCTATAAAAAATTGAAGTCTTGGTATAATATTATCGCCGATATCAATGTGATTAAAACACGCTGCTGCCGTGATACATTACGGAATAATTAAAAGAAAAAATAAATACTTGAAAAATCAATGTATTCAATATGAATATGATCCGTGTATCGAAGAAACAATTGAATATTTTCATAATCCGTGAATCAAAATTTTATTAAAACTATTTTCTTTAAATTACAGGTGCATATTTAACAATCTGACAATTAAATAATTTCATTTGTCACTTTTAAATTGACGTTAATATAAAAATACATAATAAAATGTACATAAAAGTATATAAAAGTACAAGTGAGAACGAAAAGAGACAAACAAAATTTTAATAAACGTTATTTTCCTCGTGAAATTAGGTGGGCCATTCAGAAAGCACTGCGGGCCGCAGTTTGCCCATGATTGGTGTAAAGTTTACTTCATACCACGCTCGACGTGCTAGAAATAGCAGCCAAATCTCCCTGAAATTATTACCTACCACCCGAAAAGAAAAAAAGGATACATTCGATAATGTAGTTCTAACTATACTATACCCGAAAACAAAGACGTTGTGGTCATGACTGGAACGCTTTTGATCATAGGTTTAGTCGATCAGTGATGACCTGCAGATAAACAACAACAAATAAGTATCAGTTATGTATTGTGGTAGACTAAATTGTTTATGAACTTTACCATAAAAGTATGTGACATTGTGCTAATGTGAGAAATCAATATTAGAGTAATAAGTATTTAGTACAGAAAAACAAAATGGCTTCAAGAAGAGGTAGAGTGTGTCACCCTGAAGTACAGTTTTTTGGGGGAGGGAGATCTTGACCACAATTAAAGATTTGTGACTACATAACGTCTGAGATGAAATGCTATATATATGACTCAAATGCTTCTTCCACGATGTAATTTCTCTATATTTCATATCTTATTTAGTACAAATACTTGTGCCATTTAACAGATTGACACAGCATAAGATTTTTTTCCAAACTGTATACTTATAAAGTTCGTGTGCCTTGAAGGAATGTGAGTTCTGAAAAGTCAAATCTTAATCATCTTCACGACACACAAACTTATCTAATTTTACAAATTATATTAACTGTTTTAGATTTATTGGTTAATCAAAAGATTCGGGGAATTTTTGTAGGCCTTTCCAGACTGGTGAGATTGATACCCAAACCGGACATCAATCTGTAGGTAAAATGTAGGTGAAAGGAACCGAGAGCCTAGTCCGAATGCTTGCAACAAATATTTTAGTGTTAAACCGGGTGACGAGCTAGGTTTAAAGTAGACTATCAATCACTAGTTTGTTAGGATTCTGGTTTATATTTATTTTTCTGAATAATTTATAACTTTTATTTAGGAAAATGGAAAAAAAAGCGTAACAAATTTTAAACATTAATATAAACATTCAATTACTCTTTTCAATAGTCAAACCTGTAATTGGGTTTACGTTATAAAATGTTACTAAAACAATATGCCATCCTTCGGTTTAAAGTAACATTCTTCAAGTCGAAGTTGATGTCGTTATGTTGAAAGCATAAATAACTATTTACACCGACGTAGAATGAGACTAATCTCTTTTACTGCTTTCATTCACTGGGCTGTGATCATGATGGGGCATCACCATCATATCAAGGAAATGATTGATGATAAAATTCAAAACGTGTCAAGAAATACCATTTACTGGAAGTATACTTCAAATATGATGTATTTCAATGAGGAATTAGGTTAAATTAAACAAGACTTTTCATACAAGAGTCAAGGAAATAAGTGGATAGAGATCAGTAATTTGATCACGGTGATAACAGGATATATAAGAAAATATGTAGAACATATACAGAATTTATATAAACGTAATACCATGCATATATAAGATACTTGTATATTATTGACTTAAATATGAATTTAAAGGATTTGTGTAAAAATTTAAAATAAATATAGTTCAAGTAAAATATTAAATAAATGGATCTGCAACAGTTTCGACGATGAGTGTTTCGATTGTTTGATCAATGGAATTACCTACTCGTTGAATTAGCGTTTAATTGGTTAAGTATTCCACAAACACGTGTACCCTTAAAGTAATTCTCAGGGAGAATCAGCGTGACAAAGTATGTGACAAGGCTGGCACTTTGTATTACATCTATAATCTTTCAGACAGCTTTCCAAACAGTTTACTCAATTACACTTACAAGGTTTGGGTCAATTCGAGGCCACGGTAAAAGACACTTTGCCAAGTTGCCAGCCAGTGGGATCGAACCAAGAACCTCTTGATTGTGAAACAAACTTCCTAACCATTCGGCCATGCCTGCGTCCAGTTTAAGTAGCGAAGTGTGTAAAGTTCTAATATGAAGAGTTGTGAGTTCACATTCCATTATTGATGATAGGTTGGCCCCTTGGTAAGGTATTGAAATATTCCCACAACACCAACCTGACATGGTGGAGCGTCAAAACTAACTGGAAATTGATAGTTTTGTGTGCTATAGTTTAGTCCCAGTTCAGCCCTGATTGAGCCGATATTTGATAAACGCCGTTGCAGCCGTCACCATATATAACTTTCATTTTAAGTATAGTGTGGACAGGACTAGATGATTATCCAATGTATAATTCCTTTTCCCAGACGATAGGGTGTAAGATGACCCCCTGTTTAGTAGTTTACGTTATTCATACGGAATTGTCTCACAGTTGAATTGGCCATCACTAGTTTTCTCAGATTCTACTGTTTTACCATTTATTTAGTAGCTGTTTATTTATATACATACAATTCCCAGTCTTTCTCCCAACTCCTTTCAGTGCAGCTGATATTCAAATAATTACGGACATATCATTTCACACAGGAAAATATTTCAATTATTTTTCATCTTTTATTATATTTTTTCTTGTTGATGTTTAGCCCCTGATCAACCCCCGATCAAGATGACCTTATGATAAAAGGTACTCCAGCCATAACCATCCTGTCTTTTTAGGAGTATGTAGGGCTACATTATCTAATATGTTCTTTCCTTCTTTAAGACGGTAAGGTGTGATTTAGTGGAGATTCGGCTGCTATTTCTAGCAGATCAAGCGACCACATAGAGGCTTATTCGTCTGCTTGTTTTATTTATAAAAACTATATTTTAAAGGTACTATATTTTAAGGGGGACGGGATGATGTGGCATTCATACCGTTTTCATGAGTATTAACGACGCAAGGTGAAAGCAATTTAACCGAATACTGAAACTGCATCTCTGTCTCTGTTTGCATCCACAAAACTGATTATTAAAATCTAAGAAACATTTTAGATGAAATGATTTACACATTATTTCAGTTTTGTTAAGGACTGACTGTGCAATCCTCTGACACGGTTCGATAGTAACGGCGAATTAGCAGAGTTGTTAAAGTGTCCGATAGAATGTTTTGCAGTATTCGTTTCGGCTCAAATCCCACCGAGGTTAACTTTGCCTTTCATCCTTTCGGTGTAGATAAATAAAGTACTAGTTTAGGGCGGTGGACTTGCGGAATCGCTAGAGCGTCGGACGAGATGCCACGCGGCATTTATTCCGGCTCTTTGCGTTCTTAGTTCAAATCTCGCTGTGGCCTATATGAGTGTTAGACTTAATCCGTTACCCGGTTTAACACCACCACCTGGTCCTTGTGTGTCTTTAGTGGAGAACACCTTATTGCAAGTATTCGGACTAGGCCTCTGGTCTGAGGATGTCTTCCTCCCTCCCACCAGACTCAGAGTCCCTGAGAAAGGATGATAGGCATTGTCTTACCTCCTGACTAAGCAATAAAAAAAACTGAAATCCCCCAACTTAGTTCTTGATTATCAATTTTGCCCAACGCTCTATCACCAAGATACTCCTCATTAGGGGCTTTGATAAAGAGGTAATGGATATATAATATAGGTGCCTTGTTCCAGAGTAACATATGTTTATCTATGGTGGGAGAAAGATATTTGGGATAATTGAGAGATTAACAATTGGGACATCAACAAATTCAGACAGAAACAATCTATTCGACGCACTAATAATTTGAGACAGTAAGCATTTTGGACATACTGGAAGTAGAAAATGTAACCATTTGGGACACTATAAAGTTGAGACAATAGAAATGTGGGACGCTAGCCAATTCAGACAGTAACCATTTGAAACACTAGCTAGTTGAGACAGTAAACATGTGAGAAACTAGAAAATTGAGAGAATAAACAAATTGGGCCACTCTAACAATCCATGATACTAACCATTTGAAACACTAACAACTGGTGACACAAACCATTTGTGCCTGCATCTATTTGATACAACTAATCCTTTGAAACATCAATAAGTTGAAGTATTAATACGAAGTGAACATGTAATAAACTGACCAGGAATACGGTAATGTTGAATCGGAAGGTGGCGTGGGGATAGGTTTATTTATCTTTTAGTAGAGTATGTCAATTGAAATACTAAAGAGTCGCGATATCAAATTTCAGAGAGGAGTAAGGAGTGTGCGGGGGGGGGGGGGGTAACTAAGAACAGATGGGAGAAATATACGGAGAAAAGAGCGCGGGAGAGAGAATTATCTAAGAGAAGGTGACGGAAGATGACGTAGGATAATGAGGAAAGGAAGACAGAGAAGGACAACTGCATAGAGAAGAAGAAAAGAAAGAGATTGACTGTGAGGAAGGGAGAGGGAACCTGAAAAGAGAGGAAGTGAGCGAAGTGAAAGAGACATGTAGAAGCCTATAAGATAAAGCTAGATGTAATTGTTGTCATTGCTGTTGTTAAACAACAACAACGACAAGTCGACCCCGATGGATCAGCCAGCCCTATGATCAAAGGCATTCTTGCCATGACCATTCCTACCTTTTTCGGACAACATTATCCAATACGTCATTTTTTGGACAACATTATCCAATACGTCATTTTTTAAAGTGTAATTTGATAAAAAATGTGGCTGCTATTTCTAGCAAGTCAAGTGACCACATATAGGCACGCTTATTAGCTCGAGGTGTATGGATAGGATAAGTGTAGTAGTGTAGATTGGATAATATTAGTATGTGAGTAAGTTAGGTGGACGGATGTCTGTAGGGTAGTGTGAGGTGTGTGGATTGGGTAAGTGTTGGTCGAAAGGCACAGAGACTGAGCATAAGTTGGGCTGATATAAAACGAACAAATCCCCAAAATGGTGAAAGCTAAAGTGCATCAATGTTTGCAGGAATAACCGTAGCAGTGGGTTGTTAACGCATCACTGGATGACAGCTCGTGCATAAATGCATGTTGTTTTTCTTCAAGGCATGAATATCATTCTCGCTTTTATTGCATCTTAAGTAGAAAGATCATTATGATAAAGCAGACTAAAAGGACAGCATTTGAGATGTTGACATAAATATTTGTAGATTCCAACGTTAATCAGTCTGAATGTTTTCTGTTTAGTTCGTTCAAATACATCACAAAAGAAGCCCTCTGACTGAATAGTCAGTCTTCACTCACTAAAGCGATACAACCATTAGCACATCACCATGCTGTATCCTTTCTCTGTCTCTGCTACTATTACAACAGCGGTCCCTACTTCTTTGAATTAGCAAGCCAATACCCATACCCACATAACCAAACTAATTTATTTTTTATCATCCAGTGTTTAACCCCTTCCCCACCAAATCCCCGGACTAAACACGTCATCCAATCATTAAACTCCTCCAGATCTGCAACCTCCTGAAACTACATTACTTCCTACATGTTATTTACAGTAATCAACCCAAACATTACCCCCCCCCCCCTTCACCCTTGCTCATGAGGGAGGGCCCATGCATTTCATGTACTCTACCACTCCATCCTGGACTAAAATCTAATGAAAAGAAGCTATCATCTGCTATAGCAGTGGTTCTGAAACTGATTTTGTTACGGAGCCTTTATACGATTTTCCAAAATTCGTGGAACCCATACCTATATTTTAGACAACACCCGTCACCCTAATTAAGTGAAGAAAAATTGTTTAAGGGAGAATTTATTTGAAAATCGTGAATACCATTTTATTTTTTTCTGTTTACAAAATTAACATTTTATTAAAAGAACACCAGAATATTTTCGCGGAACCCATTTTGAGAAACGTTCTATAATACCAAAATCACTTCCGAAATGAATGTACCTAGAACCGATACAACGGCTCTATCTTATATCCTCCTCGCTATAACTTCCCTGTAGAACAGTTTTGTTGTTGTTGTTTAGCTCTATGAGGTCAGCCCTAATCGAGCAGATGCATAATGAAGGGCGTTTCAACCGTGTCCATCTCATCTTAGGACTACCTTATGCAATGGTTCTTTCCTATCATAATACGGTAAGGTGTGATTTGAGAAAGATTTCTAGCAGGTCGAGCCACCACACAGGGACTCCCTAGCATGGTTGTCTTTCAACAGTTTCATTTGTTATAGTATATCAAATTAATACAATGCCTTGTGCAATGGTAATGCTGTATTAGTGCAGTAATAATGCAGTAGTAATGCAGTCCTAGTATTGCGTTTAATAGTACAAAAGCACAATTCAACAGATATGAAGTAAACAATCTTCAAGGAAATAACCTCTCTAAACATACAACTAAAACACCCAAAGTTGGTATAAATATGATAATCTTTCATATCAAGCACACACACACACACACACACACACACACACACACACACAGTTAGTAAATAGTCTGTGTTTGTAGTTAAGTGAATGTTAAGGTTCGTTTTGAGAGCAGCGTAAAGACGTGCACCAGAAGAAACGGCTTTTGTAAAAGTCCCAAATCGAGTCAATTTATGACAAATTTTCTTCCGCTGACTAGATCACGTGATTTTTAAAAAAGCCTCTAGAATGTTTTCGTGTTCAGTTGTTCGCGCTAAAAGGGGAAAAGGTGGTCCTTTGTACTGTTGTCAAGTAGGCATCAAAATAAAGAGAGAACTTGATTGGCTGTAATTCTGGCGCAGGGTCGTGTTTGCCTGGTAAAATTGTTTACTTAATTGACAGGTCAACCAAGATGGAAAATCACCGAGAAGATAGCCTAGTCTGTGAATTGAAGAGTGCTGGGTTCGATTCTAGATAAGAACCGATACGCTGCATATATTTGCGAATTTTATGAACTGATTTTCTTTCTTTCTTTCTTTTTTTTGGCTAAGACAGACCCTCTCTCCTAATTTCCTCGGAATGTAGATTTTATTTACATTGGTTTTATAAAGCTGACAACTCACATCTCATTACTCGAGTTTCACTTTGCTGAGCCTCGCATTTGGTCAGAGGATCGGCAACGTGAAACTCTAGTAACGAGACGTGAGGTTGAGGTGTCAGCTTTTACAATCATACAATAACACTGCCGTTGGTATCGAGTACTCTTTTCTCCTTCTTGTCTGTACTCACGTACTTAAACACACACACACACATACACACACACGCACGCGCGCGCGCGCGCGAGGGTTGTACCGAAACTAATGCAAAAGTAGGCATAACTTTTTTTATTAACTGACATAAGTCGTTCAAATTGCACATGTTGCTAGAGTAAAGTTTCCTCTATACAAAGATACTACTCAACATAGTCTCCATCACAAGCGATGCATTTGCACCATCGTTGAACTCAACTCTCGAATCCTCTTTGAAAAAATTCAGGTGTGCACTGTTGT
>JAOPJM010531242.1:0-10169 GCA_027124095.1 Muusoctopus leioderma
ATCGTCCTTAATGTTTCCGGGCCCCTGTGGCCAATAAAAGAAATCATTATTATTATTATTATTATTATTATTATTATAAATAAGTGTCTATATATAAAATAATGTTATTATTGTTGTGAATTGTCTATAAATGGTACAGCATTGGAATAAAGGTTTTTATAAATTCTTGTATCATTCACTTTCATCATCATTGCCATCACCAGCAGCAGCTAACAGCAACTGCTTCAGTATTGCTTTAGATTTTCAATTATATACAAATGCAAGCCTATGCTTATTTTCAAATAAATCAATGCTCAGTCAATTGATTGATCAGCAGCAATGCAGTTAAAACTAGTTTACTTCAATAGCAGATTCTTATAATTATTCCTTTGGTACCTTTATAATATGTTGTATTGACTTTGTTTAGTTGGTTGTTGTTGTTGTTGTTTAGCTCAAGTTCAGCATTGATTGAGCATACCTATGATCAAAGGCATTTCAGCAATGACCATTCCAACATTTTTGCAGGCCTAGTGTAGATAGGGGTACATTATCCAATGCGTCCTTTCAGTTTTTAACATGATAAGGTGTGATTTGAGGGAGATTCAATTGATATTTCTAGTAGGTTGAACTACCATGTAGAGACTTCCTCATTGGTTCATGTAGAGGTTCCCTTGTTGGTTCTTGTAGACACTCTTTCTTTGGCTCATGTAGAGGCCTCCTCATTGGGTCTTGTGTATGCTCCCATGTTGTAACTTAGATCTATGGGGAGGCTTGAACTCCATAGTGCAATCTTACAAGAACTCTCATATTACTCTAAAAGATAGCTGAGTCTCAGAAATGATAAATTGTCTTGCAGTAGTTAGTTCTACCTCTCTGCATTTTGAGTTCAAATACATGTGGAGTTGTTCCAATCTCTTTCATCTCTTCAGGGTCAATAAAATAGTACCAGTCATGTACTGAGGTTGACCTCCTTTCAAATATGTAGCCTTGTGCTAATGTCATAAATCCTTAATTATATATAGTTCCTACATCTAACGTAGGTGAGCTATACCAACATGTGGTTCCTTTTTACAGTTAGGTAGACTGAACCATTCAGAGTTCAAAGCAAAGTGTGATGAGTTCACTTGCAGTGAGGGACGAAGAATCTAATGTTCCTTGCCCTTTGTCTCAAAATGAGAGAGAGAGAGAGAGAGAGAGAGAGAGGGGAAATTGTGTTGTTGCCTAGGTCTCAGATTCTGGATTTTAACCTATGAGTCATCAAGAGTTAAGTGTCTTGACCATGGATATAGCAAGTCTGCAGTGGTAATGACATACGGTGCCCTTATTGGTCACTGAGGTGACCTGTTGTTGTTGTTGTTGTTGTTATTGTTGAGCCCAAGTCAGCCCGGATCAAACAGATCTACGATTCAATGGCGTTCCAGCCTTGACCTATTCCATCTTTTTAAAAATTAAAAAAAATTTTTTTTTTTCAAGCACTGTGTATCTAAGACTAAGCCATCAAATGAGTCCTTTTTTTAAAAATTTAAAACTGCGGGGTGTTCCGTTTTTGTATTTGTTCTGCAAGATGTTTTATGTGAAACTCTGTGTTGTAACTGATATTGAAAAAACACATGAAAAATTCAGATGGAAATTGAAACAGTCATTGGGAAAGCCACAGCAATGTGTGGTGAAAACTTTATGACAGACTGATTAGTAAGTGAACCATAAAGAAGTAGACTACAACCAGTGTGTGTGTGTTTCCTCCCAAAATACAACAATAACTCTCTAGGGTGTGATTTGAGGGAAATGTGGCTGCTATTTCTTGCTAGTCGAGCGACCATGTAGATGTTCCTCATTGGGGTGACATGGTTTTTTTTTTGGTACATATTTACAGAGAACTAGACCTGGCCATTAAGAGTTAAATCTCTTGTCTAATCACTGAGTACAATGGTGGTGAGAGGGTTTAACCCTTTCTTTACCACTTTTCTAATGAAATATACTGCCTATGATTTTCAATTAATTCTGAAAATAATCAAGAATTTAGAGGAGTTTAGTAAAGTAATTAACTTTCTCGTTATTAAGTTGGTGTTCGGAACATATCTTAACAAAATGTTCTGACATAAAATTATAATGGAAGGTTTAAATTTAAATGTGAACGCTTTAAAACAAATGTTTTTTTTTTAATCATAGAAACAGGGGCGGTTTCAGGCGGGTTGGTAGCAAAAGGGTTAAACTGTCACCGTCAGTTGAATGATATAGCCATCAGCAGCAGTAGCAGCACTCAATTAATAAACTCAGTCAGTTGTGACTTTATAGACAGCTGTAGCATAGTATATTTAATCTGATTACATTTGATTACTTATTATTAAAAGGAATAACCAACTGTAAAATAGCACTTGCTTCTCCAAAGTGTGAATAACTGATTTTTACAAAAGCAATTTAATCCAGGTTAGCATGGAAGAATGGACATGAAATACATTAATGAGGTAAACAAAAAGAAATGACGTTGTGAGTTGCAATGAATTAGTTATTTATTTGTCATAGGTTCAAATTTTGCCTTTTTTTATTTTTACTCAAGGCTCAAATATTTCTGACATTAGAGCAGAGAGTACAGCTTGTATTTTTGGAATGTTCCATTGTACACCATGGTGACACACGCACACTCGCACATACACACACACATACACACACACCCACTCACTCATACACATACACATAAACACAGTCTAGATTCTATCCAAGAAAGAAGAAAAGAAAACCTATCAAGTTCAACCTAACTTATGAACCAAGTTAAATCTCTCCTCACTCCACTCCACTGTATCTTGACCCACCATTCAACTGAATCTTCTCGCTCTGTGTACCTGCCATACTCTATACCTCTGGTGCTGCTCCTCTGAAGATGATCCTTGTTGACTTCATGAAGTCTCTTCATGAAAGTTCACTTACTAACACCTTCAGTCACCCACACACACTGTGTTTGACTCCCATCCAAGACCTCAATACAGAATATTTACCAAATCCTTTTGCCCCTAGAACTGCAAACGTCTGGAACTTATTTCTCACTCTAATTTTTTTCTCCACCATCTACTGACCTGCTAATAGGCAAGCCCTTGAGGTGGCCTTTATACAGTAGCTCCTCCTGCTAGAAATAGCAGCCAAATATTCCCTTAAATCACACCCTTCCATCTCAAAAAAGAGGGACACATTGGTTAGTGTATCCTAGTTATACTATGTGGGGGGAAAAAATGGGATGGTCATGTATCAGGGTTGACCTCAAGCTAAACAACAAAAAAGGAAGGGCACATTGAATGGTGTATCCTAGATATACTATGTCACCATCATCATTCTTCTCCTCACCATTGTCATCATCATCATCATCATCATCATCATCATCATCAGTATTAACTCTGATTTCTCTTCCCACCTCCTACTAACCTGGGCTTTAATGTGATTTCAACTGCGCAGTATTTCACATGGCTCGGCGGTCCCGAATACCTGCAGCAACAGCAGAGTACACAGTGGGTCATTTGCTGATGTTTCTTTTGTAGAAAATGTTTACGTCATTGGAAAACAACAGTGGCTACACCTTCACCCAACACCACCACCACCACCAACAACACCACCACCACCACCACCACCACCAGCACTAATAGTTCCTCCCTCGGAGATAGAAAAAGAAACGAAACAAAAAATCAATAAACCCCCATTTCCAATTCTGGTTGTGTCAGATCTTCTGAAGATACCTTGTATTGTATATTGGCTTTCAGCAATCAACTAATCCCAGATCCCAGATGGAACACTTCAATACTGCTTTGGTTCCAGGAGATAGCACTTAACGAAATATTGAATCAATCCTTCAATTGCAATCAACTAACAAAAGGATTGTCTAATGAAGCATTGTATGTAATATAATGGGCTGATGTTTATCGCTGCTTGGCAATGCACTGGGAAGAAATTAGCAGCTGTGGTCGCAGTGTTTTGTAAGTATGAGTTTGTACGGTACTGGCATGACACAGAGTGAGTCTCTCTCACACACACCACAACCACAACCACAACCACAGACAGTGGCCGTGTGGGAAAATGGCTGTCAGATTGCCTTTTGGCTGATAAGTTGTGAGTTTGTAGCTCGTCACTGGTTATGTTCTTCTAAACAGATCTATGGATATAACGTATGGATGTAACATATAACTACGTTAGATGTATATAACTTATGGTCATAACATGACTATCTATGATGTATATAACATATGTATATCACATATATAACTATATTAGATAGATATAACATATGGATGTAACATATAGCTATGTTAGATGTATATAACTTATGGTCATAACATATATAACTATGATGTATATAACACATGTATATCACATATATAACTATATATTAGATAGATATAACTTATGTATGTAACGTATAGCTATGTTAGATGGATATAACTTATGGTCATAACATATATAACTGTTATAACATATGGATATCACATATAACTATATTAGATGAATGTAACCTACGTATATAACATATAACCACCCAACCATCATGTAAACAACCCGTTTTTTTTGTCTCCGATTTGTTTTTTCCGTCTATCCGTAGAAGGACTATATCCGAAACATCGTAACCCACTCTTCCTTTTTTTCCTGAGCGTCAAGCTAATAACTTTGTCAATAACTCTGTTCGTAACCCACCTCGTCTTTGTTGTTTTTTTATTTCATGTGTTTTATTTCATATAACTATAATAGATGGATATAACTTATGGTTATAACATATAACTATATTAGATGGATATATAACATATAACTATGTTAGATGGGTATAACATATAACTGTTACAGAGATACTCAGCCGCTTACATGCTAATTCAATGAGTGGGCAGTTCCGTTGTTCGTAGAATTTGAACATTCATCGTCAAACCCGACAGAGATCCCTCATGTTAGATGTAATATTCAAATGTGATAGCTTTGTGTTATTTGGGTTTGTTTTTGCTATAATTTAGTGTATTGTAATATGAAATGTAGTGTATTTTAGTGAATGTGGTATATGGTAAAGTAAGTGTGGTATACAGTAAAGTGAATGAGGTACACCGTAGTGTAACTACAGTGTAGCATTGTCTCACTACAATACAGTGTAGTGGGACTATGGTAGTGTTGTGGGGCTATGGTACAGTGTAGTGTGGATACAGTACAGTGTTGTGGGACTACAGTACAGTGTAGTGCAATGATATGTTTGGTTCTAGTGTTTTCATTCTGCAAGTAGATGTTCTATCTAAAAGTTACAACTGATTCCCATAAAAGCCCCAATAATTGTTCAGAAATGACAGTGTTGGATTTCCATTCCAGAATTTACATCACTTTACACATTCTCAGTTGAAATCTGGCCCTCTTTGTCATTCATCCATCCTAATCTTGATAGTATAAGTACCAGTGAAGTACTGGGTTGATAATTCAAACAACTGTTGTTGAATACACATTTTGTGGCCCTTGCACCAAAATTATAAACTATTATTATTAATTAAATGTTTAAATGTCTCAGATGATTTGTTGTTGATAAGATTAATGTTTTACTTTCACTATTAACTTCATCTTTAGAGGTGAAAAATAAATGTGTCTGTGGCCTATGGCAAAAGAGCATTATTATCCACTTAGTTTTGAAATGAAGGTCCCCAGCTAGAATTCAGTCTGCTAATATGTATACATCCACAAAAGAGCATTATTATCCACTTAATGAAGGTCCCCCGCTAGAATTCAGTCTGCTAATATGTACACATCCACGAATGAGACACCTGATAATTGTTTTCATCTCTAGAGACGAGGTTGACGTTTTTGCTCTGCTATTTCATTGTTGTCTTTCTAAGAAGACCTAAAGTACCATCACTGAATGTTCACTGAAAGAAACATTTCCGTGATAAGTATGGTTAAGGTACACACAAGCTCACTACACCTGCCTGGGAACTCAGAACAGAAACAGCAAGTAACAAATACTGCAAAGTATTTTGTCCAACACTTGAACATCATCATCATCGTCGTCGTCGTCGTTTTTACATCCATTTTTCCATAGGTTGGATGATCACCAGCACTTATTATTACATTTGACATTGCTGTCTGCTGGCAGCAGACAGCAATGTCAAATGTAATAATTTTGCCAATTCACAGCTCTGGTCTGGTACTTTATTTCATCAACCCTGGTAGGATGAAAGTCAAGGTTTACCTCGATGAGATTTGAACTCAGAACGCAAAAAGATGAAACAAATACTGCAAGGTATTTGTCCGATGCTCTAACGGTTCTACCAATGGACTGCTTCATTTTGTAATTGATGAGGTTAATCATGTGAGGAATTATAATCTGATCATGATTGTTATTGCTCTTAAAACTGAATTGTCTTGACCAGACAAAAGACTAATTTTGGGTGGCAGGGGATATAATCTAATGAGTCACTTCCAGAATATTTCTTGTATTTATCTTATTAAACAAGAAACGGACAGTGAATTCTGATTGGACTTGAACTCAAGAAAATATAGACGAACAGACCAAATCTCTGAAGAATTTATTGGTCTCACACATTAATGTGTCTGCCATCACCAATTAATGATTTCCATTATTAATAATTTGGTTTATAGCTTGCAAATCAATTTAGTTCTTTCACCTGGCACCACACACAGTTTAGGACCTTAAGCAACCCCCTTCACTGTCATAGCAGTGCTTGGGCCTTGGTGCAGTGCAACAGACACAGCAGTTAAGAATAAATGAAAGAGAACACTAACTTCACACTGATAGATTCGTAAACCCATACATACATATATATATACATACATACATATAGAATACAAGTGTCATAGTTTTGCAGACATGTTCAACCCATGACAAGCACTTAAAGATAAACCATGTAAGACGAGAAGAGGAGGAGAACATAAAACAATTATAGATGTTTATTGAGTCAACTTATTACAGAGTCTTGAATCAAATTTTCGGCTGTCTTCAGTTGTAGATATTATTAGACAAATATTATTATTGTTGTCCTAGGTATTATAAAAATGTCAAGAAAGTTTTATGTTATGGAAATTACAAATCTATTTAGGCATTCACTACAACCAGCTACACACACACACATATATATACGTATTCATAAATATTTATACAAACATATACAAGTAAACACAGACATGTGTGAGTATAGGAATATATATATATATATATATATTCATACATACAGACACACACCTACAGACACACACCTACACACTCAAACACACATACACTTATGTGTGCGTGTGTATGAATACGTATATATATTCATACAAACACACACGCACTCAAACATATATACATGCATACATATAAAGTAAAAATATATACATGCACACACAAACATATGCATACATATATATATATATATATATATATACACACACACATACGCATATATACATATACATATTTATAAGTATTCATACACAAACACACACACACATATATTCATACACCACATAAACTGTGTAAGTGTATGCTATATAAATTGATGGCAGAAGCAGTACTGTTTACACATTCCTGTCTTGGCATGATATTTTACTGTTCCTTACATGCACACACACATGCACACACATATATATATATAAAAGAATTGGAGCTATTGTTTTTGTTTTGTTCTTTCTCTTTCTTGTTTTTTATCGTTAATTATTTTTCAGTTTCAATTTTAGTTTCAATATATAGCTACTATAAATTATAGTTTAGACATGTGTTTATAGGTAATGGGTTGGAGCTGTTTGTAGCTGAGAGCAGCCTTATTATTATTGCTCTTGAATGTCAATGTTGTATTTTGGTGTAAATGGTAATGATGTTCATATGAATGCTACTGATATTGCTGTGAATGCTAATTGCTAATGATATGGTTGTGAATACTAATGTATATTGGTGTAAATGTTAATAATATTTGCATGAATGCTAATGATATGGCTGGCTGTGAATGCTAATGTATATTTGTCTGAACACTAATGATATTGGTGTGAATGCTAACAATAATGCTGGGAATGCTAATGTATATTGGTGTGAATGCTAATGTATATTGGCGGGAATGCTAATGTATATTAGTGTGAATGCTAATGTATATTGGTGTGAATGCTAATGATAATGATGTGAATGCTAATGTCTGTTGGTGTGAATGCTAATGATAATGCTGTGAATGCTAATGTATATTGGTGTGAGTGTTAATGATATTTCTGTGAATACTAATGATGGTGAATGCTAATGTATTTTAGTGTGAATGCTGATGTATATTGATGTGAATGGTAATGTATATTACTGTGAATGTTAAGGATATTGGTGTGAAAGCTAATGATATGGATGTGAATGCTAATGTATATTGCTGTGAATGCTAATGTATATTGCTGAGAATGCTAATGTATGTTGCTGAGAATGTTAATGTATAATATTTGAACAGAAAACTGGTTTTAGGAATTATTGACAAGTGAAATTCTGAATCTATATTCAAGTGAAGATTGACGTAGCGCAACAGTATTCTTTCTTAAGATAAGATGTATAGTAGTTTACTTTAGTTTAACAATTTATTGCACACAGGCATGGCTGTGTGGTTAAGAAATTTACTTCACAACCATGTGGTTCCAGGTTTGATCCCATTGTACTGCCCCATGGGTAAGTGTCTTCTACCATTGCCTTGAGTTGACCAATGGCTTGTGTTGATGGAAACTGTGTGGAAGCCATTTTTTTGTTTATCGATTCATCAGAAGTGAAGGGCAGTGTCCATCACTCTTTTTCATGGCCTCTGAGACTGGGGGGAGGGAGGAAGGTGTCCTCAGACCGGAGACCTGGCCCAAATGCTTGCAATAGAGTGGATTCTGCTAAAGGCACCCAATGCACCAGGTGGTGGTGTTAAACCGGGTGACAGATTAAGTCTACCACCCAAGTAGACCACAGTGAGATTTAAACTCAGAATGCAAAGCGCCACAACAAATACCGCAAGGCATCTCACCTGATGCTCTTGTAATTCTGCCAGTTCACCACCTTAGACTGGTACTTTATTTATCTACCCCTGAAAGAATAAAAGGCAAAGTTGATCTCAGCAGGGTTTGAACACAGAGGGCAGTGAGCTGGAACAAATACTGCAATGCATTCTATCTGACGCTCTAACGACTCAGCCAATTCATCGTCAATTCTATTGAATGGACTGTATTAGAGCTGATATATGGGACTAAATAACAACAGTAACTTATTAATGGAGTGTACCTCATTTAGAACTGATATATGGGACTAAATAACAAGGGTAACTTATTAATGGACTGTACCTCAATTAGAGCTGATATATGGGACTAAATAACAACAGTACCTTATTAATGGATTGTACCTCAATTAGAGCTGATATATGGGACTAAATAACAAGAGTAACTTATTAATGGACTGTACCTCAATTAGAGCTGATATATGGGACTAAATAACAACAGTACCTTATTAATGGACTGTACCTCAATTAGAACTGATATATGGGACTAAATAACAACAGTAACTTATTAATGGACTGTACCTCAATTAGGGCTGATATATGGGACTAAATAACAAGAGTAACTTATTCAAATGTGCAAACTTTAATTAGGTACTCCATGTTGTTAACAGCTTGAGTATTGTATAAGTAACAAGTATTTTGTTGATATGGGGTGCTGAGTTCATATCCTCTCATCTCCTCATATGGGGGGGGGGCTACTGAAGATAAGAGGAACCTCAACTATGATTTCATGCTGATTCCTTGTTCTCTCTCTCTCTCTCTCTCTCTCTCTCTCTCTCTCTCTCTCTCTCCCCTAAATACCCTAACCACCAAGTCATTGATGCTCAGCAGATGACATTATAACCCAGAATTATCTAATGCATGAATGAAAGAATTTTGCTCCTTCAAATCCATCTTAAATGGATTTGGCGGATGACTGAATGGATACTTGAATACTTCTCCCTCTCTCTCTCTCTCTTTTGTATATGTGTGTTATTTTCTTTCCCTCTCTCTTTTAAGTGTGTGTGTGTGTGTACTTTCTTCCCCTCTTTTAAGTGTGCGCGTGTGTTTTTTCTTTCCTTCTCTCTTATGTGTGTGTGTTTTTTCTTTCTCTCTTTCTTGTGTGTGTGTGTGTGTTTTACTCTGTTATATGTATGTATGTATGTTTGCAATTGTGTTGTGTATGTGCTTGTGAATATGTGTATTCAGTGTGTGTTG
>JAOPJM010531253.1:0-10169 GCA_027124095.1 Muusoctopus leioderma
CTAAGAAGTTCAAGAGCCAGCGATCGGCACAGAAAGTCATGGTGACTGTTTTTTGGGATGACAAGGGCGTCATTCTCGTTGATTTTCTGGAACGTGGCTGTACCGTGAACAGCGAGCGGTACATTGAGACACTGAAAAAGCTTAAGAGAAACCATTAAGAGGAAGAGACCGAACAAGAATCTGAAAACGATCCACATTCACCATGACAATGCGCGGCCACACATCTTTGGCTTGGCAACAAATCAGGCAATCAGCAAATTGGTCTGGTCAGTGGTCCCCCATCCACCGTACAGCCCGGATCTGGCACCCTCCAACTTCCACCTGTTTGGTCCAATGAAGGACAGTCTTCGGAGACAACGATTTGATGACACAGACGAGGTGAAAGTGACTGTGAAGAAGTGGGTACAACAGTGCACACCTGAAGTTTTTCAATGAGGATTCGAAAGGTGGGTTCAGCGATGGCGCAAATGCATCGCTTGTGATGGAGACTATGATAAGTAGTACCTTTGTATTGAGGAAGAGTTACTCTACCAACATGTGAAATTAGGACGACCTATGTCTGTTAATAAAAATGTTATGCCCACTTTGCATTACTTTCGGTACGTGTATATATATATATATATATGCTTATATGTGTAATGTTTTCCGCAGATATGTGACATAATTGATATTTTTGGTTGTACCTAAAAGGATTCGCTGACTCTTGTTCACCAAATTATTTTTACCAGTCTATCTTTAAAGACCAGATCCACACCAAGCTGCGTTGTCTATATTGTCCAAAATTTTCAACCAAACTGCTCTTATTGCTTCTTTTTTTATTTTAAACACATCCAAGAGAGAGGTTTTTGTCTACTAATTGCTTGGATAATCTCTGTTGATCGAAGTTTTTCAACTCACTATATTACATATGTAACACTACCGTATTTTGTACCCATCTCTTTCTCTTGAGTTGCAGAAGCATACACCTTCGCAATATTACATGATGTAAAAGTTTCGAGTCCAACAGAAACTGTACCCTCTGTCAATGTTGGTATCGTTTTCAAGTTTCCGGAAACATATCCACGCATAACTTTTTATTGTATGCAAAGTGTTTTTCTTCTAGGTATTCGATAAACTAGATGTGTTCAAAAAAAAAAACTGAGTTTTTGTTGAGGGGTTCACTCTCGACTCGCAAAATGTTTCTCATACCACGCTTGAGTACTTGGTTGATGTATTTATTTTTGCCGTTGTTGTTTAGTTGGGGCTGTTTGGGTGAAACCATGCATCTGTCTGGAATGATATTAAGCCTCTTCCCCATCTTTTCTCCTGAGGCAGAGCCCGTCGATATCACTATTTCTGTGCACAAAATCATCAGTGTAAAAGTACAGTACGTTTTCACAGGCGTTGAAAAGTCATACATGAAAAGAGAAAACAGAACAGAAGTCTTGTAGAAATTGATGCACTGATGGAACGGAAAAGAGCTATTTTTCTGATAACAAAAATTTTGCGCTTCTTCATAAACCTTCGCAATATTACATGTTGTACCCACTTCTTCACAGTCACTGAATATATAGTTTATTATTAAATTCAAATATGCGATCCTTCAGTTTTATTTTTGTGCATATTTCTAAACTGATCGTGGTTCGCTGGAGTTTGGATGGGTTCGGTCCATCCATTCCAACGCTCACTGGAGGTCTGTTTTACGGCCGAGGTAATAGTAGGTGGTCTACCTCGTTTTGGTCTGGTAGGACAAAATCTTTTAAGGTCGTGTTTGTCTAAGTAGTCATTATCACATGTAAGTTTTAGGGAGAAGTCTTAGCTCGTTGGCATCGGCCTCTCGAAATACCATATTACTCTCGCAAATCATCTCCACACTTCTCTACAGCAAAATCAATATCGATAGATGAATATAGGGATATCCACCCAAAGTACAATAATATATGTTTCAACACACGATTTCACATCAAGAATCTTGCAAAGGCAAAAACTATATATATATATATATATATATATTTCTCATATACAGGTATCACAGAGGCAGTAGTTGTGGTATAAGTGAAATAAAGTTGCAATAAGCGGCACAGGGGCTGGTTAGCTCCTTACATTTTTTCGAACTTTAGCTAGAATTTGATCAGGACTGGTGACTTTGTTGAGTTTGAGTTTGTATTATCTTCCTCGTGTCTTTTGGTTTGAAGATCTCGCTCTGTACCTAGCGTTGTATCAAAATATTGTCTCATGTTTCCCGGTTGATCATCAGACTCTGGTACGCAGCCCTTTTCTACAAAGGTCTTGGAAGTGAACATTGGCTGGCTGTGTCTTTTTGCTATTATGTCTGTAGTTGTGTTATATTCAGTATATGAGAGTAGCCTGTGTGAGAGAGAGAGAGAGAGAGAGAGAGAGAGAGAGAGAGAGAGAGAGAGAGAGAGAGCATTGTCCAATTATTTCTTGCTTCTGATGTTGCTTGTCAGGTCTTTCCTCAGCATAACATGGGATTTTGTTTTAGTCTGGTTCTGCCTGATTGTAGCTGTGCCATGCTTACGTAAACTGTCATTTATTCTATGAGATATTACTGTTTCATTGAAAGAAGAGACGGTGTTTCCTTCTCTATTTGTCTTCTACAAGTTCTTCTGCATTTGTTATCGAAACAAGCTTCGTCACATGTTCCCCCCCCTCTTATGACTTGCTAGGGGTACAGGGGTACATGACTTGCTAGGGGTACAGGGGTACATGACTTTGTATATAGTCACCATAACCTGAGTACATGTCTCTCGAGAAACCTTTCCTTCAAAATAGACAAGTCGATTGTTGTTGTTTCGCTCCAGGTCAACCTTGACCGAGCAGTCTTATGTTCAATGGCATTCCAGCCATGACTATCCCATTCTTCTTTTCTGGAATTTTGTATCAAGAACTACATTGCCCTTCTTCTTTTCAAGATGGTAGGATGTAATTTGAGGGATATTTGGTTGTTATTTCTAGCTGGTCGAGCGAACGCATAGAGACTCTCTCGGATAAAATGTTCGCCTTTTTACTACGGAGCAGTTAATTGTTGTTGCTGTTGTTTAGACCCAGGTAATTCCTGATCAAGCAGACCTATGATCAAAGGCAGGGAACCCAGCACCACATTACACAACGCGTCCTTTTCTAAGGCGGTATCGTGCGATTAAGGGAGATTTGGCTTGTATTTCTAGCAGATCGAGTGACCACATAGAGGCTACCTCGTTGGCTCAATACCAGTCGATTAATTTAAAGTGGTGACGAACGTCCCCAAAGTTTATTCTTTTGTAGCATCAGACTTCCTCTTGTTTTTTATTTATTGGTTAGTCTGGAGGGAAGGCCAGTACCCATCACCCCTTTTCAGGGCCTCTGAGACTGATGGGAGGTATCCTCAGACCGGAGACCTGGCCCGAATGCTTGCAACAGAGTGAACTCCGCTAAAGGCACCCAAGGGCCAGGTGGTGGTGGTGTTAAACCAGGCGGCGGATTAAGTCTACCATCCAAGTAGACCACGGCGGGATTCAAACTCAGAACGCAAAGAGCCAGAACAAATGCCGCAAAGCATCCTGTCCGATGCTCTAACGATTCCACCAGTTCATGGCCACTAGACTGGTACTTTATTTATCTACCCCGAAAGGATAAAAGACAAATTTGACCTCGGCGGGATTTGAACTTATAGTGCAGTGAGCCGGAACAAATTCCGCAAAGCATTCTTTCCGACGCTCTATATGTATGCATGCAAGTACGATGTACGTATGTATGTAGGTATATATGTACGTATGCATGTATGTGTGTGTATATATGTGTATGCATGTGCGTGTTTGATACAGAATGATATTACATATATACAGAAGTATGTACAAACGAAAGAAAAATCCCTCAACACATTGTTGAAGTTAAACATATGTATGTATTAACAGTATGACTTAGTTCCGCATTACTGTAAGTTTCGTAGACTCAAAGATACACGTCTAACTTCTCAGATGCATTGGGGGAAAAGTGATGAAAAGATTTTATAATTTTGAAAATTTTGAAAAAGTTGTTGCCGAGTGGGGATTGATTGTTCAGTTCAGGTCACATGTTGGGTTTGACAGTACAGCGACAACAATTCTCTTGTTTATTGTTCTACGTGGGGGAAACGAACAGGCTGGTCGCACCAGTCGGTCTACTACTACGTATAGAAATCAACAGCCCAGATGAAAAGTGTATCTGCTGTCGCTGTCCTATGTGGCAGGTTTGACAGTGTGGCGGTATCAAATTACAAGATCGTGTGTTGTATGACTGCTGGGTGTTATATGCGTGTTCTATGACTGCTGGGAGGAGGCGGTGGTGATTGGCGATCTTCACTGTGGGTAAGCAAGCAAGGGTGGTTTCCCTTGCATTTACACATGGGTTAGTTGGGGCTAAGGTGGTATTTCTGGAGTATTGGTAGCCAACGGCTTAAAGTTCCTTTGGTGGCAACAAAACGATAGATCTGTTTTTTTGTTAATAGATACTGCAGGCTGCTGCAGTATGTGCAGCTTCTCACGGAGACAGAGTTGACAATAACGGGCTCCAGGTGAGTAAGGAGGGGCCCTATCGAAGATGCTCCAAGTGATGTTGGGGAAGTCATTTCCTTGGTCCCGGAGTCTCCAGACGAAACGGGACAGGGAAGTGGAGTTTTCCCTGTCTCTACACCTAAAAGAGTGCATGTGTTGTGTAGATCTTCCCTTAAAGTCATTGGCTGTTAGGGCCGTGTAGTTTGTCCGGATACCATCTGGTGTGTGAGAGTAGCTCTGTAGACCACAGCCTTTGAGAGGCATGATTCCCTCCAGTGGGCAGTTAGTAGGATTTCGGCAGTTGTAGGTTGGTGCATGGGGTGGGGGTCTGTGTTTGAGCTTGTTTTTTTCCCCTGTAGTAGCGTGCAATATTAGAAGCGATGTTATCCAGACAAGACTAGCTAACCTTAATATTATGGGCATTAAAGAGTTTGTGGTACTTATGTGTGTTTGGGAAATGCTGTCTAATTAGGGCCAGGAAGCTTCTAGCTATATTTCTAGAGACATCTAGATTGAAGGGAGGATTAAACCAGACTAGTGTTTCTCTTCCTAACTCTTTAAGGGATTGGAGGTGGGGATGGGAGATCACTAACTTCTCACTAGCGCCTCGTTGTAATGGGGTGCGGCCCTGCTGAAGATATCTTTATCAGACGATAAATTAGAGATTTCTTCTGCTGATACCAGTTTTCTAATTACAGCTGGTGTGGAGTTCCTATGGATGTATACAGTTTCTTCATTAGGCTTTCTATAGGGGTAGTATTTGCCTGTCTTGAGGTCTAGGGTAATATCCAGGAAGATGACTTTGGTTAAATTAGTGATAACAGTTATATTTAAGCCGAACTCTTTGAAGATTTTTATTAGGTTTTTCCTGAATTTTTCCATGGCGTGGCCGTTCATATGGCTTGAGATTGCCAAGCCGTCGTCTATGTACAGGGCCGAACTGTGGGGGGTGTATGCGTTTCTTTAGGGTATCCAGGATAAATAATCCGACGACGTCAACAACCTGAGCCCCGTCGTAACTCTTCATGGATACGTCGAATAGTGCATTCCCTCCCTTCCTTTTTGACCCAGTAGAAGTCGTTGTGGAACAGAAGTAACTTCCTGGAGTTCAGAATTACTCTGATATCGAGGTCGTTGATTCTAGTAAATTGCCTCCTGAAGGCTAGGGCTTTCAGGAGAAGGGGTTTCGATATGGAATGGTAAAAGTCCACGATATCAAACTGAGTAAATCTACAGGCTGCCTTATTCTCGATGCCACGGGACCAATTGATGATGGCAGTGCTGGAGTCCCATTGGACCTAACCCAGTCACCCTTCTGATGTCAGAATTGATGGCGCCGAGGATGCGCTTACTGACTATACCTATCTCACTCTTAGAAGGTTTGATCAGCCTGCATTTAGGGTGTACTGTCAAACCCAACACGTGACCTGAACTGACCAATGGAGACCCCAACGATCCCACTCGGCAGCAACTTTTTCAACATTTTAAAATCTTTTCATCACTTTGCTCCAATGCATCTGAGGAATACATGTATCTTTGCGTCTACAAAACTTAAAGTAATGCAGCACTAAGTCATACTGTTAATACATACATACATACATACATACATACACACACACATACATACATACATACATACGTATATGTGTGTGTGTGTGTGTGTGTATATATATATATATGGCGGTTTACATATATGCATGCAGATATACAATGTGCGTATTTCTACACACACACACACACACATGAATAACAATTATATATGTACCTCGTTAGTGTGTGTGCTGGTATGTGATCAATGCTTATATAAACTACAACCAAAAGCCAAAATAAACAACAGCAACAACACTAACACTGGAGTCAAAATGTACACCCTCTTATTATAAACACAAAACCTAACCGATATATTTTACTTATATACACTTCGTCTAATTCCGGCTCTGTTAGGTAAACATTTTACAGCTTGACAAATTTTATGTATATTTATCCATGTAGTTTGTTAGTTTTCTTTCCTTCTTATCAGCTGTTCCCAAGAAGACGACTTCAGCCCGTAGCCTCTACTAATGAGTCTCGATTCTAAAGTGGAATAGTGAAATAATGAAGTAGTATTTGTTTATAGGGGGGGGGGGGGGGGTTAATGTTTGTTTTTCTTTACTTTTACTTTTTACTTTAGTTATTTATTTTCGTAGAAGACATCCTATCTCATAGGGAGGTTGTTTTCTTGACTGGTTACAGGGCATTAAGCCTGTAAATACATTTATTTGGAGTAGTAGCATTGAGAAAAAAGAAAATAAGTCTGAGTGCCGTAAGGAGAGGTAACTTCTGACGTTTCAGGTTTTCTTTTTTTCTTCTTTGAAGAAACGCTAGAACTTACCTCTCCTCACAGACGTTGTGGATCTTTTCTTTTTTTCTTTCGAAGATACTTTAGAATTTAACACTCCTCACAGTCGTTTCGGGTCTTTTTTTCTTTCTTTCGAAGAAACGCCAGAACTTACCTCTTCTCACGGAATTTTAAGGTCTTTTTTTTCCTGAAGAAAGCTCAGAACTCACCTCTCTCCAGGATACAAACATAATATTTTAAGAATTTTGTAGAATTATCTTTTTTTTTTTTTTTTTTTTTCCTGATCTAGGATTTTAGTTTTTATCTTTGAGAAAAAACATTTTGCTTTTTAAGATAAATAACTAAGAAGCCAAAGACTTTCAGAGAGTTTAAAGGGGAAGTTGTGAAGTGTTTTGTCTTTCTCAAAGGAAAAAAGTAAATCAAATGAGAATCAAAATGATATCAACTATAAATCAAAACTAAGACACTGACTAGATTGTCTGTGAGAATAAATATAACAATAAAAAGAAAAAGAAATTTGCTTATATTAAAATTTATCTGTAACGACTATTCAACCATCGTCATCATCACTACTTCCACCATGACAATTGTAAATATATGATTCACTTCTTTATTATTAAGCTTGATTTCAATTGTTTTGAGCTCAGGTTATCATAGATAAGAGTTAAAAATGATAGAGTAGCTGAAGGAATGACAGTTCAAAACTTGTCTCCAGATTGCATTGTATCATATCATTGCATCAAAATGTCTGGATGGTCAAGTTGATAAGGTACCAGACAAGCACCTGAGGTTATGTGAGAACCAGTGGCGAGGGTACAAGACAACCATACTGGGTTGTGTCCGTGGTCAAGATATTTATTTAACTCTCAAATGGCCTAATCCACCAAGCAGAAAATAGGTGACGCAGGGTAGGAAATAGGGTTTCTCTCCCAAGATCCTAGTCTGTTTTAACCCTTTCGTTACCATATTTCTAATGAAATACTCTGCCTATGATTTTCAATTATTTTGAAAACAATCAAGAATTTGGAGGGATTTAGTAAAATATCTAACTTTCTCGTTATTAAGTCGGTGTTTGGAACATAACTTAACAAAAAGTTCTTATATAAAATTATAATGAAAGGTTTAAATTTAATTATGAACACTTCAAAACAAATGGTTTTTTTATCATAGAACCAGGGGCAGTTTCAGGCGGTTTGGTATCAAAAGGGTTAAAGACACCATCTTGTCAGTTTAGAGACAGACAGGTTTACCACACCTGCCTGGGTACTCAGAATGTAAAGAACCAGAACAAAGAACAAATACTGCAAAGAATTTTGTCCAATGCTCCAACAATTCCACCAATCCACTACCCTGAACTGGTACTTTATTTTATCAATCCCAGAAGGATGAGAGGCAAAGTTGACCTTGGTGGGATTTGAACTCAGAACATAAAAAGCCGGACCAAATACTGCAAAGCATTTTGTCTGATACTCCAGTAATTTTGAAAATTTGCTGCCTTGATTACACCCAACTGTCTTAAAAAAAAAGAGAAGGATTCTTTGGATAATGTAGTCCTAGATACACAATGTTTGAAAAAAGAAAATGACGGGTGGTCATGGCTGGAATGCCTTTGTTCATAGGTCTGCTCAATCGAGGTTGATCTGGGGGCTAAACAACAACATCAATTAATGTCTGTTTCATTACTCTCTTACCCTTTTACTACTTGTTTCAGTCATTTGACTGCGGCCATGCTGGGGCACCACCTTGGAGGGTTTTAGTTGATCAGATCGACCGCTGTACTTATTTTTAAGACTGGTACTTACTTATTCTACCGGTCTCTATTGCCGAACCGCTATGTTACGGGAAGTAAACAGACAGATACGGAGACAAACAAGCACACAGACATATATATATACATATATATATATATATATATACATATATCCATCTATCAAATTCACTCACAAGGCATTGGTCAGCCCGAGGCTATAGTAGAAGACACTTACCCAGGGTGCCACACAGTGGGACTGAACCCGAAACCACATGGTTGCGAAGCGAACTCCTTAACCACCCAGCCATGCCTGGACCCATTAGCGAACAACACTAACCTCAATTCTACGCCACAGTATATAATCTACACAAGCAAGAAACAAGCTGTTGACATTGAGTACCTCTGACATATTTCGCCAGAATGGTTCTTCCAATGTGGATATCTTGCCCATGTAACAACAACAACAAAACAACAACAACAAAGCCACAGCAACAACAAAAACAGCAACAACAGCATCAACAACAACAACAACAACAACAGCATCAGTAACAACAACAATAGCAAAAGATGGTAAATGTTGCTACTTACCCAGACCTAGTTCCATTTCTCCTGCCTCCAAAGAGAACAGAGGACCTAATCCAGGAACAGTACAGCCACTGAGACTAAGGCCAATGGTGCCTTCAAAACAAAACAGAATAACAAATCATCATCATCATCAACGTTTTATGTCTGTGTTTCCATGCTGGCATGGGTTGGATGGAGATTTATTGAGGCAGCATTTTACGGTCAGATGCCCTTCCTGTCACCAACCATACTGATATATATATATATATATATATATATATATATATATATGCACACACATTTCTGGGTAGAACTTTGCTAAGAAAGGAAAATGAAAATATGAAAAATAGCTACGGACATTTATCTACATTTATGTGTGGGTGTGTGTGTGTGAGTTGGTGCAGTGCACGCCAGGTAGCTGAATTGATATACATATATACACACACACACACACACATATATCTATATACATATATATATGCACACACATATCTATATACATATATATATGCACACACACACACACACACACACATATATATATATATATATATATATATATGTACACATATATACACACACAAATATGAGAGAGAGAGAGAGAAATTTAATGAAATTTCTACATATGTTAAAGTACATATTCTCACACATAATCGTGCGCACAACTTTCAACCCACACTTATGTTTACATGCATTTATTATTATTTATAAACTCACTTTTGACAATTCAAAATTGAAAAAAGAACAAAAAACAACAAAACAAGCACTAAAAATTATTAAAAGACATCATCTAATAGAGATTTTCATAAAAATGTTGTAAATAAAATAAATATTTAATAATACCCATTGCCAAAATATATATATTAGGTGTAATTATATATGAGTGTGTATTAAAATATCTATGTAGATGAGTATTTATATTTGTGTATAAATATATGTACAGTGTATGTATATGTTGTCTTTTTTTATAAATATTATACACTCTCATATTTATAGTTGCCATGAA
>JAOPJM010531287.1:0-10166 GCA_027124095.1 Muusoctopus leioderma
AAATCACCCGTCCAACCCATGCCAGCATGGAAAACGGACGTAAAACGATGATGATGATATATATATATATATATATTGCTTGTTCTATCACGCTAATAATTGGCGTCTGATCGCCAAATACATTGTTAGATAATTTGGCTTTGATTATTGTTTTTCCGGAACTTCATTGTTTAAAATCTATAAGTGGAGAACATAATCGAATGTTGGATGGAGAGGGGGTTTAGTTTTTGTAATCTATTCCAAAGTTAAGTTAGTCTTTCTCGAATCTATGGGCCCATTAGGCTAGAGATTATCCCGGTTTCCGTGGCGCTAATCGACTGAGAGTGTAAGGCTCTCCCCTGAACAGGACGATAGTCTGTCGCAGGGTTAACCCCCCAGCTGCTGCTGGTACTCATTTTCAGCTGAGTGAACTGAAGCAACGTGAAATAAAGTGCCTTGCTCAAGGACACAACACCCCGCCCGGTCCGGAAATCGAACTGACGACCTTACGATCGTGAGCCCAACCACCTAACCACTAGGCCACGCACCTTTACAATCTATTCTAAACCGAAGTCAAATTCCTTCTATCTTTCTGCACTTCTGCTAGAAGAGTTTTATTGGTAAAAACAATTAGAAGAACAAGGTAAAAACTACTGGAAATATGCAGAAAAATAAGTTCAACAAGCAAGCTATATGGATGGAAGACCTGGAACAAGCAAGCTATATGGATGGAAGACCTGGAACAAGCAAGCTATATGGATGGAAGACCTGGAACAAGGCTACTGCAAATATGTAGAACAAAAACAATATGAAATTAATGGTACAGTACTGGAAATAGTCCTAAAGAAAATGACAAACAGAAAATCCCCAGGTCCAAATCTTCTCACCTTTTATCGCCGAGATTTGATAAAACTGTATGGAAAGAGCATCAATACGTTAGACGTACTCAAATGGTTGTCAACTGCCATTACTTTTCTCATTCCAAAAAATAGCAAAACCACCCAAGTTAAAAATGACCACCCAATAGCCTGCCGGAACATCATGTATAAGATATACACTGGTTGCCTCAATGTATTCTTACAGGATCAGTGTGTCACCAACAATATTATAACACCTGAGCAAGCTGGGGGAAAGAAGGAAGTGTGAGGCTGTTTAGAGCAGCTACTAATCAACCAAATGATACAGGAAGAAACAGTAAAGTATTGCAGGAACTTAGCTGTAGTTGTGGCAGGTCTACCAAAAAGCCTTTGATAGTATACCACAAGGATGAAGTATCAAAGCATTACAATTAGCCAAAGTTCCACAACCACTGGTAGCTGCTATTCAATACCTAACCAAGACTTGGTACATCACTTTACTTCTCAAAGCTGATAACAAACAAATCAAAACTGACCCCATACAATATCACAAAGGCATCCTGCAGGGCAATACATTGTCAGTAGTGCTCATTGTCCACTCATTAAACTTGTTATCATACCAGCTCACAAAACATAGTGTTTATAGAAATGGATAGCCTGAATCTTGAAACATCTCTCACCTTTTCTTTGTAGATGACCTGAAGCTGTATGGGCCAAGTATTAACTACATCAAAAAGCAACTGGATCGCATTACTCAATATTCCACAAACATTGGAATAAATTTTGGTGAGTCCGAATGTACATTTTTAGAGATAAGATGAGGAAAACTAGTGCCCGTCCCTAAAAACTAAACATGAACTGCTTGGCAATACAGCCTCCACATTCAAGTGAGAATTATATGTATCTTTGACGCGATGAGAATGTCAGGTATGATGGACTCATTAATAAGGGGAGGACAAGAAATGAATACCTCAAGAGAGTAAAGAAAATCTGGTCATCAGAACTCTCAACCTACAAGCATATCGCTCACAAGCAGGGCCTCCGAGAGAAATCTTGCAAGGCGGAACAAGACTACTTTCAGGGCCCCATTGGAGGGGGGGAGCTCCTCTCAAAATTGAGGATTTAAGTCTTTTCAATAAAGATAATGGTATAATATAAAACTTTGAAGTTGTAGTTTTTCCTTCTTTGTAGAAATATATGGTTATGATAAAATATAAACAAAGTGGTGTATAATTATGAAAGTATAACTGAACATGGTGGCTAATCTCAGGCTAACTGGATATGACCACAGGTAAACTTTCGTAAATTCTTTATTCCCTATGCACCAAAATGACTAGATAACAATTTACTTTATACCAAGCAATGATAACTCTAATTAGCTAATGAAAGGAACTTTTCTGGCTTTTTTATCAGCAAAATTTCTAATAACACTATCAACTCACGCCTCCACGCCCATGTGAAATTTTGATTTTCATCTTAAGTTCTGATGCCACCTCTTTCACTTCATTCCAGATACTTTTCCAGTTGTTTCACAACTTCATCACATCTTTAAGGAGAGTTTCAATGTTCGATACCTCCACATCCAATGTGGCATCTCTGATTTAAATGAGCTTCTTGCAAATATTTATTGTAGTCAACACTTTATACAAAACAGCCGACAATAACTCACGAACAAAACCTTTTAGGTATGCTATTACTCCGTTTGCTTCATTCCTTGTTTTGGTTGTTAAGTTGAGCTTTAAAAGATCTTGCATTGCTAACTGAATGAGAGTAAGGTGAGATGCAAAAGGTATGATACTTCCAAGTCTGTCAGACCACCTAGTTTCTGACATGCTGTGTAGAGAAAAACCTACGCAATTTTTAAATATTATCCATCGTTTAGGGCTGGAACTAAATAAGTTATAAATCGTTCGAAACGTTCCAAAATATGTGATGGCTTCCGGTATGGACTCAGCTGCGTCGTTTCCACACATATTGAGCGTATGTCAGCTACATGGGGAAAATATTGCAATTGAACACTGCTCTAGTATTTTCGCTTGGGCACCATTGTAATTCCCTGCCATGTTAGCACCGTTGTCATATGCTTGCGCCCTGCATTCGCTCAGAGGAATGGAGTACACTTATAAGGTGTCCATGATTAATTGAGCAATCTCTTCCCCGTGTTTATTGCTGCAATCTGTGAACTTAAGAAATCTTTCCAGTACCTCATATCTACCGTCCTTTAAATGATCATACTTCAATAGAAATGTTGTCTCCTCAACATGGAAGGAGTCTAGAGGTTCATCCACAATAACTGCAAAATATTTTGCAAGATAACTGCAAAATATTTTGAACCTCCTTTTCAGCAAAATATGTTCCTTCACAAGGCTAGAACATTCTGAGATAAACTCATTCTGTGACTCAGGAGATAGACAGTGAACTTAAAGGCATTCACCCTTTTTCTCATATCTACTACCTGTAACACATGCTCTAGGAGAAAAAGATCCCATCTTGACAGTAGTGCCATCAGACCTAAGAAATTCCCATTGATTGGATCTCCGATTCGATGTGATGATCCCCTAAACACTAAACCACGTTCCCCCGTTCCAAACAACAACATCAATCATACACTTCAAAACGTTGCGCCATTTCACTGCTTCAATTCAAATTGTTACTTCTAATAAAGAGTCAACTTCTTTCCCAGATGAAAGACAACTCTCCAAGCTATATAACATTCCATGTGACTGTTGCTCCTTTCATGTTCTGAGACCCTAACACTTAGTTTTCGCCACTTTACACTAGCTGTCCAACCTCTAGGTGATGCTATTGAAGACTTTGAAGCTGAAGCACTTGTGGTGTGCCAGAAAAGTCAACATGGCAAACAATATAACGCTTCTCTGTCTTTCGGCTCTAAACAAGCCAGTCTCTCTTGTGTAGTTCTCCATTAATGACGCGAAATTTCAAGACACTTTCTGGGAAAAGTTGATTGTTTGAGTCCTTTGGGAATTGTTTGGTAGTGGGGTGTGACCACTCACTGGTTTACAATATAATGATCAAATGCATGTGATAATAGTTATACATGTTTATATTTATAGAAGGGAAGTATTCAATCATAAGGAAGTATTTAAAGAACAAAAGTATTCGTAGAGGAAAACCTTTGACAATTAATTCGGTAGGCTTATCCCAAATATCACCGAAATTTTAACTACATTCAACTTTAAGAATAATTAATTATTAAGAAATATAAATATCAGTACTTCTATTCTTATAAATTTAAATTTTTTAAAGAATTTAAAACATTTTTACATCCCTTATTACTTATTCTGGCATTAATTTCCAAATGGCTTCCTGGAATTATTGGAAACTGGTGATGGTCTTCTCGGAAAAATTAGGCAATATAAAAGTTCAATATGAATGGAAAAATATATTTGTGTGTAGGAGTGTAGAATATAATGTTTAACCGCTCTTGTTGTAGAGTGAAAGTGAGTGAATAAATCAGAGACAAGAAAAAACTGAGGCTGAAGGCTTAATTTGGTAGGGAGACGTTTTGGTTAAACAAGAGGGAGGTGAGGTGAAGAAGAATGGCCAGAAAATTGTTCAAGGGACAATAGGTACAATAATTCAAATAAATACGAACAAAAATATTGTGGGGTGGATGGAGGTGGGTAGGATGGCGTATAAGAACAGAACCATAAAGATTCGATGACAGATTTAAACATTGTCGAGTGAATGGAGTTGGATAGGCAGTTGGGTAACAAAAATAAATGAAAGGATCACGCATGTTGATACAGTTCCGATAACAGATCAAAGTGTTGTCAAAGCGGCAGAAGGTGGTGGTGTGGGAGCATTATAAGCAAACACGCAATTACACCCATACACAATTTCATACACGCATACACACAACGGTTCATGCACACACACACACACACACACACACACACACACACAGAGTTACATATAAACCCCATATGTACATTTCCCTACACTTTCACTTCAAATGCAACCAGAATACTGAGCCATAGTAAGTATATCATAAATGAATCTATATTACGAATTATTATGAAAACTGAATAACATATGCACTACATAATAATAATAGATAAACAAGTGGATTTTTATTGATAGAAATTTGACAACGGATAGCTAATAAAAAGGAGCACAGTAGAAGACATTGAAAAGGGGTTGTTAGGACTTTTATATGTAAGCCTCCTGATTCATGTGGCCTCTCCTTGACTCTCCGGGCTCTGGTCCGATGTACCGACCGAACCCGCCTCTTATAGGCCCCGCTCCCACCAAAATAACAATTTCCATTACTTTTTTTTCCATCAAGCATCCAAAGAGCAATCTGGAAATCTATAAACTCAAAAGCCTCAGGGCTAAACAAAATCACAAACATACAACTAAAACACCAACGTCTACTACTAGTACCAACACTGTAAAATTCCTAGAACCCGGAAGCTGGGCAAAATTATAACAATTCTACAGCTTAACAAAGACCCAAGTGAAGTAACATACAAACACCTCAAACATTTTAGAAAGGCTAATTCTTGACATCACTAATCCTCCTCTCCAATTCAAAACATGGATTCAGACCACTACACCTAACCACCACACAACTCACAAACCTAACACAGAAGATATATGATGTCTTCAGCAACAACAAAAAAACCCTACGCGAACCATTCTAACTACCATCGATACCAGTAAAGCTTTCGACTCCATTGTCAGTCATCCACTCATACAAAAAATACTCAACAGAACCTTAACAAACAGCATAAAACTGTTTCCAATTCTTACCAGAGACGCCAGAGAACGTCAGATACAACTAATCATCACACTCAACAACATAAATATACCACATTCACAAAAAACAAATTAGAAGTTACATGCAACAGTTCCACAACTTTCACGACACACATAGAAAACATAGAAAAGAAAGCAAAGCGATGCACAAACATACTTTAAAGTAATCTCATATTCCACATTTGGCTAACAGGAAGAAACAACAAAAATGGGGAACAAACAATACATTAGATCTATCCATCTATATGTATCTATCTATATATATATGTGTGTGTGTCTGTGTGTGTGTGTCTGTGTGTGTGTGTGTGTGTATGTGTGCATGTCTTTCTACATTTATTTCATCATCAATTCTCTCTATTTCCCCATACTTAATATAGAAGCCAATGAATGAAGCTTCTAAATGGTGGCTGGACCTGGTAGAAATAGCAGCCAAATTACCCTCAGATTATGCCTTTCGTCTTAAAAAAGAGACATTAGATATCTAGTCCTATATACCCTAAAAATTGAGACGGTCATAGATGGAATGCCTTTGATGATAAGTTTTCTTAGAGGGTTGACCGGGTGATCAACAAACAACAACAACAACAACAACAACAACAACAACACCAATAACAACAACAACAACAAGATACTTCATTATTTCAGCATTTTGATGCCATGGTTTTGTATGAAATGGATATGTAGGTATATTATATTCTCCGTGCAAGTAAGGTGTCGGGTCTTAGATCTATAGTGACATTATACGAGGCTCGGATTGCAACAGTGCAGCAACATCTGCAGTAGAGAAAAGAGCTCAGCAACTATATCGTTGAACTTTTCAGAAATGTAATTGATAGCATTCATAAAATAACTGGTGAATATGCTGAGTGACATGAAATAAACATTGACACCGACCTCCCCAAGGAACATAGGCAAACAATGTCTAACACATTAACAAATCCACGAAAACAAAATAATTATAATTCTGTTTTCTTTTTGTTTTGGTTTTTCAGATAAAAGTTCTTGAAATGAAAAACAAATATTTAGGGATTGAACCACGCGGAAACGTTAGCATATTGTAGCAATACGTTTGTAACATCTAATACTGAAATATTGAAGGCTACCTCTACGTAGTTTTAGTGTAATATGTTCCCACTTTGTGCCTCTTGCACTAAAGACAAAAAGCATCAGCTGATGACAACACGAAAACTGAAGACATTAGACACATTATTGCCAAATGTAAGTAGAATCACATCGAGATACTAATACAATCCATCCCATGAGATCCATTAAGTAAAAGTTGCCACAGCAATGTAGAAGAAAATGGGAAATATAAAGACAGCAACCAAGGCAAACACATCAAGATCAAATCAAGGAAAGAGCATGTACGTGTTCGCCCGACCTGCTTAAAATAGCAGCCAAAATCCCTCAAATCATACACTACCGTCTTAAGAAAGGAAGGGCACATTGGCCAATGTAATCTTATATGTATAAAAAGACTGGATGGTCATGACAGAAATACCTTTAATCATAGGTCTACTCCACCAGGGGTGATCTGGGCCTAAACAACAACAACACTTCAAGAGTGACAAATCAAGAGAATATTGGTGGAACATACAAATAAAATAAAAAATAACAATGAAATTAAAACACATCCGAACCTATATTGTTAATTGGGTCTACACAATAAAAAGATGCTCAGTTTCAGTCAGTTGCAAACTTAGTATTAATGCAGAAGAATGAAGGCATGTATTGACTTTAATAAAGAATTTATAAATTCCGTGTCGGAAACACACATTCAACATCATATACAATGTGCCTGAATAAACGTAGGATGAGTGTTGAATTTTTGGTGAAGGATGTAGCTCTATTATTCTTACGCTACAGAATTTTTAAGATTAAAGGTGTCAATGGTTGAACAAAACCGAACATGAGAAGAAAAAAAACAAGATGGTCTTTTAAGTGTTCTTTTTATTTGATTTTCTTTACAACTTTATCACCTGAGGCAGAGTTGGCAGTGTAATTAAGAAGTTTGATCCCAATGCATGGTACCTTCGGTAATGTAATTTACCATAGCTTCGAGCTGATCCAAGGCTTCTAAGTGAAATTGGGTAGACGAAAACTGCCAGATTGGCTGTACGTGTTATTGGATTTAATGTAAGTTTGTAGACTTAATCCGTCGCCCGGTTTAACACCACCACCCAGACCTTGGGTGCCTTCAGAGAAGCACACTCTGTTGCAAGCTTAGCTTCTTTATTGTAGAAATGTAAAGAATAAATCCAAAATAGCATTTATACATACAAACACATATGCATATATATCTACATATATACTTACATAAATGCATGCAGGTAAACATATATAAGCATATGTGTGTAACGTTTTTAATATAGTTAGTTATATAATGTAAGTAAATCATTATACAAATTAGAAACAAGACTTTTAATTACATTTAATTATATGAAGTATTTTAAATTAAAGTCAATAATACTTAAATTTTCATGTTGACACGTCTATCACGGGTATTATTGATGCAAGATTGTATTAGAGTAAACAATGTACATAACACATCTAAAGTGTATACGTACCTATATAGTACTACCGTACTGGTGCTTGGTAGAGGGCCAGCGGGTGCCTAAGCAAGGGGGAACATCATCAATTGACCAGTTCTGTCCTCAATCTAGAGGATAAGGTGTTTCGTAAAGTGCTGGCAAGAAGGATGTTAAGGTTCTTAGCACTGAATGGGCACATAGACTCGGCAGTTCAGACAGACAGTGGCCTAGATTTCCCAGTCTGCCCTGAGCGCGTCCAAAATGATTTGGAACCCTAGTTATCATGCAAAGAATGGAAAAAAAGGATCTTCAGGTTTTCTAAATTGAACATTTTCTAAATGCATATGATTCGGAACTCCATGCGATGATACGCATTGGATTTTGTTTTTGTTTTTTACATTTCTAGATGTGTGAAACTTCTAATGAGGTGCATTGGATCAGTATTCATGTGATTTACTACCAAGAAATTCACGACGAACTGACAGTCACTTCTGATTGGTATGTAGTTGGTATTAATAGGAAGGAATGAAGATCGGAGGACACCTGGAGCCGGAACCGATGGATGCATTTATAGATGACATCATCACCATAACGGAAACAAGGAGAGAAGTAAAAACTCTCCTAGCCCGGTCGGATGAGCTACTCCAGCAATGTCGACGGCATACCAAAGCCCCCAAATGTCGCAATCCATCCATAATGAGGGTCAGGTTAAGGAATTCTGCTTAGAGGAGGGGAGTGGATTCTAATGATTAGGGAGCAGACAATTAAGGTCCTTGGTCGTATCCACACAGTACGCTTATATGATGACAAGAGGGATATTAAGATCGAGGCCAAGTTAAGTCAGAGACTAACTTCCATTGTCAACTGCAATTTGACAAGTGTAACGTATGGTGTTATCAGCATGGCTTTTTTTTTCGAGACTCTTATAGGCACTCCAAGTGAATGAAATGTCGTTAGCAAGAGTGAGGAGAATGTTGAAGTGTGTTAGCAAGTTTCTACGAGACAGGTTTAGTCTCTCATCTTACTTTGGGGTGTATAGTTTTACTGCAAATCTCTAACTGCCTTTAACATCGCTGTTGTGAATCCTCTTGAGAGTGGTGTACGAGGTGCTTCCTGCTCTGTCCATTATTAGAGTAATATCGCTGATTGACATCTAAGTATGATTAAAAAAACTCGTGGCGGGTAAGTGTATTTAGGTGTCTTTTAGTTTGGAGATAAATTTGTAAAAATTGTGAAAAATGTCGTATTATTAACATTTTTTTAAAAATTACTGCTTCAATCAAACATTTGGTGGCACATAATTTCAAAGTAACTACTTCGAATCATGCCTGCAGAAACCTAACATCGCTGATCGTTCATACAATCCACCGTCATCTTGAAATAATATCAATAATTTCACATTTAAATAGAGCTTGCACCTAAGACTTCAACGAAACCTATCATGTACATATGTGATAGCATGACCGAGATTCAATCTTTGGAGTTTAAACGCCGGTGATCCTGGTTTATTTTTAAAAAAACCAAATCTCATGGCAAATTTACTTTCAGGTTTCTTAAATATATGAATATGTTGACAAAAACGACCATCCTATTTTTTAAACAACGGTTAGATAAACATTCAACAATAATACATATTATTCCATATCAAACAATCAGCACTCACTAAGATATTCAAACATTTAAACGTATGCTGATTATATACCAAAGATCATCATCCTTTTTTCATAATCGTCCGAAGATCGGCTTTTTGAAGTTTCAGCTTCTAATATATTATATCACTCTTTGCTTCCTCTTGTTTACACGTACGTGTTTACACACACACACGTGCACACATATAGAAATGGGATAAATACTTTGCAGTGTTCTGTTTCATCTTTCTACATTCAGTAGAAAATAGAGAAGGGGGGGTGATGTTGATAATAGTTTGACTAGACCAGTGATTCTCAAACTTTTTGAAGTCGTAGCGCACTTGAAATCCTACAAATAATTGCAGGCGCACTATACACAGAATGCTAAG
>JAOPJM010531304.1:0-10166 GCA_027124095.1 Muusoctopus leioderma
GTTTGTACACATATATATATATGTATGTATGTGTGTGTGTGTGTGTGTGTGTGTGTGTGTGTGTGTGTGTGTGTGTATGTGTTTACGTGTGTGTATGTATCGAAAGAGGAAGAGAGATGTGTATACAAATAAGTATATATAAATGTATATCGTTTACCACACAAACTTACAGGCACATAAACATATATATCTATACACATGTTTATTTGCATGCATATATATATGTGAGTGCATATATATACATATATGTTAGATGGGAGTATGTGTGACCGTATAATTATATATTTATTTTTATGAATAGGAAGCTGCTCTTTGACGTGAAATATTAAAACATTTATAAGTATAATGAAATTCTCGCAGCATTTCATCAACGTTTTTTTTTTTTACACTTTGAGAATGTTTATTAATAATATCCAGGCAAGGCACGTTCAAAACAGAGAAAAAATAAACTAAACAATGTAATTACGTAATTACGCTGAGGAAGAGAGGAAAAGAAGAGATATTGACGTTTCGGAGAGTTGTCCTTTGTCAAGATAGAAGGAAGGAGGAGAAAAAGAAAAATTGAAAGGGAAAAACATGATGTTGCGTCAAAGATACAATATGCTGGAATGGCAGACAGGAAATGAGTGGAGTAAACAAGCAGTTTTCAGCAGAAAGGAATGAGTATCCTGTAAGGGAAATGAGCATGACAAATGTGGGGGAATGTAGTGAATTAATGTATGTGTGAAGCACATTTATATATGGATGTGTTTGTGAGCAAATAGAGAGTCAATTAGGAGAATAGCTGCGAATAAATATGTGATGGTATAAGTAAGGCATGGTGTTGAGAAGCTGGTGTGGGCAAGGCATCAAAGTGTGTGAGTGGGACTGTGTGGTGGATGTGTGGAGAAGCGTCTGTCAGTGCATGGCTAGACAAAACGGGTGGTGTGTACTGTAAGTGTTGGCATATTTGTATATACAATAGTAGGGAATAAATGCGCGTTTGGTATGGGTAAGATGTGTTGTTATGTGGTAGTGTGCATGCAATAGGAGGGGATAAATGTCTGGGGGATATGTGTAAGGTGTGATCTTGTGTGGGTGTATGAGCGAGACGTTAAGGTATGTGGGGATAGGTATGTAGTGGATGGTTGGTGAAGTATGTGTGAGTGTGTGTGAGTGTATGGGTAGGAAATGGAGTGAAGTGCATATGTAAGCGTTTATTGGTGTGAGTGTGTGTGTGTGTGTGTGTGTGTGTGTGTGTGTATTTAGCGGTAGAGGAAAACAAGTCGGTTATTGATACCAGCAGATGCTTTTTTAATGTGCTGTTTCGAGTGTACTTAACTCATTTTCAAGATTTGTTGTTTCCATTTTTACATAATTGTAGTTAGTTACTCAGCCCCAGGTCAGCCCTGATTCAACAGACATACGTTCAAATGTAACCGTGACCACCCTGTCTTGTTTTTCAGGAATAGTGCGTCTAGGACGAAATTATTCAAAGCGTCTCTCTTTGTTTTACAACAGACATATCAACTTATTCAAATATGCTAAAATTTGTTAAATTATTTTTCAACAGAAACTATCACTAATTTCCTCGAACTCCAGGGGTTCTTTAAATTAAAAATATAAGTGCACTGTGGAGAAACAAACTAATATAACTTATGTTTGACAAATATCGTCCCACACAACATAGCTAGATAATTAAATACTATTATAAAATGACGGATGGTCAAATTATTTATGATAAACTCAAAAGACCACACACGAAATCATTATTGCATCCGTAGATGTTGAGCATGACAGTGAACACCAGCATCGGCGTCGTCTTTCCGCATGTACACTTTCATCCTATAATTGTTTTTAAAATATCCATTGGCTCACCTGTTTCATTTTCATTTAGTTTATCCATAGGGTCCGTTAGATCATGAATACGCGAACTATGAACATTATCCACGCGCATATTACAGATATGTTCACGATATGTGTGTACCAGTTAAAGATATTAGTTCTTTACTTAGATGATAAGAAGTGATTAAGAAAACTCAGCATTGAAAAACTCCAATGAAATAGGTATAAATAATTAAAGTGTTTTGCCTACCAAGATCATGACAAATTGAAAAACAAATATAATATATATGTGCATAGCAAAAAGAACAGAACTGCTTAGATGGATATGAAGATAAATATGAGACATTCGTTATTAAAACTTCACACAAGAGACACCATATAATATCCTTTAATACTGCACTATACCACAAGGAAATCACAAAGTATTTAACAAAAGTTCTCCATAAAATGAACAGAGATTGAACTCGGTATAAGCTCAATCACTTCCCTAGCAAACAAACAAATTAGAAAAATAAAACGATTTGTCCGCTAACAAATCAAATGCAGTAGGTATAAACCTAATAAAAGAGATCTTAGGAAGATAATTAAAAAAACCGTACATTGCACCAACTCTTAAAACTAGTTATATTTAATTGCATGCTATACAACTCAGCGTTCAGTGCCTGCTTTCTAGCAATATAAAATTCACTAACATCAAGACCAATAAGAATTTAATTAACACACTAAAAAACACTAAATCTCGCAACGGCACCACATCTCAAAGAGCCATCACAACTATTACATACATAGAGCAATTATATGAATGAATTTACCTGAGTGCTCGAAATTTGCTAATTAACCTAAGATGTAAGCTACGGGGTGATGTACTGAATGCCGTGCGCCAAAAAATAATTAATTGAAATTTCCCTCATAATTGGAGAAAAATAAACACAAACCTAGAGGCAATTCTTAGTGACTCTCAAAGAAAAGGGGAAATCATTTTTTTAAACAAATTAAGAAATAATCCCTCAAAGATAATTCACATTCTTAACGGGAAGAAAGTCAGATCTTTCTTTGCAGACAAAGGACTACTATGGAGATGTTTCGATCTATTAAATCTCATCAGCATGGTATAGTCTACTCAAGTCTGCTTGATCAGTTGGCAAAGATTTTCACGTATAGAAAAAGAGTTATGAATAATTTTTAACCAAATTCAATTTGCAGAATTAAACAATAAAATAAGCTAAGGGAACAAGTCAAATGGGCCAATGGCATGAATGTGTGTAAGTCAACGAGTGATGTACTGAAGCCGTACGCAAATAAAATTTGAAATGATTGAAATTTCTCTTTTAGTTGGAAATTCAAAATGGAGCACTTTGGAACACACTTTTTAAACATACAAAAAAGATACGAAAGGAAAGGTTTAGAAATTAATACCAGCCAATTAAAGATCCTCTATGTGGTGGCACAAGTTGCAAGAAATAGCAACCAAATATCATTCAAATCACACATACACCATCTTAAATAAGGAAAGGACACATTAGATAATGTAGCCCTATATAGCTCTAAAAATACGGGATGAGCCAGGTCAGGTGAGGTAGAGTATAAATGAGAATGCAGAGCAAAGGGGAGGATGGAGAAAAGGACATATACACAAGAGCACATACACAGACACAAATAAGGTGGGAGCTAGCAGAGGAGTGGTAAACGAGTAAAGAACTTGGAGGCTGTAAGGAGTGTTAATAATTGAGAAACTAGAATCTGTAATGATTGGTCAGAATTATAAAGAAAACATATCCAACGAAGGGATAGTATGAGGATGCATGGTAACTCCTCCTGGTCTTCGCGAATCAGAGGTATGTCACTTTCTTCCTTGTCCTTTCTTAGATAAATTCCACAGGCAAGAAGGCACACTATTTTGTGACATTCTGATCCTACACGTCTATCATTCACTGGATTCAACCCATGTCGAAAATCTCCCTTTGTTTTGTAGTGCTAGCGAAGGGGTTATTGTTAATACATATATTAATATCTTGCAAGTTTGCGCTGTTGTTAATGCTTTTGTTTATGCTGTGCATATTTACGTTTTCGGGGGTCCAATTGTGATTGTGTTTGTGTTTCTGAGTGTATCTGTTTAATTGTTGCAATTATTTTTCTGAATATGTTTTTAAATTCTGTTTAACCTTTTAAAATTTGTTTTCATGTATTAAAAAAATATTTCATTTTAAGGTGGGGTGGTGTTTCAAGTGCTACTCCTTTTTTTGTTAGCAACTATTTCTGCTCCTCCAATAGAAGAAGCCATATTCAATAGAATATAAGCACAAGAAATTTTTTTTCATCAAAATAAAATGTCTAAACGACAGACCTGTTATCTACGCCAGATATTAGGAGAGATGTCTAAAGAATCCAATGTCCCCTACTTACAATATAATCCAAAACTAAAACATTTTTATCCAAAAAAACTGGCAATAATCCAATTTTGTGAGTCGGTCTAAAATGCATATCCGTTCACTCCAAAATACAACAACAACAACAACAACAATAATTGTTTCTAATTTAGGCACAAGGCAAAAACGTAAGCAATAATTCTCAGTACTTGACTGGTACTTTATTTTATCGACCCCGGAAGGATGAAAGGCGAAGTTGACCTCAGCGGGATTTGAACTCAGAGTGCAGCAATAATGATAATTAGTTTCTAATATTGGCACAAGGCCAGACATTTTAGGGGATGGGTACGTCGATTAAATCGACTTCAGTAATTGACTGGTACTTTGTTTATCGACCCCAGATGGATGAAAGTCAAGGTTGGCCTCAGAGACTAGCGAGGCATTCTATCCGACGCACTAACGATTCAGGCAATCCACCACTCTATAATAATGATAATAATAATAATAATCATAATCATAATTGTTTCTACCATAGACACAAGGCCAATAACCTCAGTACTTGACTGTTACTATATTTTATCGACTCCGGAAGGATGAAAGGCAAAGTTGACCTCGGCGTGATTTGAACTCAGAGCGCAACCAGCCGGAACTAACACTGTACGGTATTCGAGCTAACGACTCTGCCAATTCGCCAATAATAATAACACTTTCACTTATTTTACAGAAGTTCCAGCCAATACATACATTAAACAATGTGTTACAAAAAAGGGTTTACAGGATGCATGGGAGTTTACAAACATAGTTCTGGGTAGAGCAAAAACGTAATGCAACATATCAAGATATAATGTAGATATACATACTGTTTTTAAACATCACGCTGCGAAAATGTAAACAATGTAAATACATTTGTGTTTTCTCTCTGTACACAGAAAAATAATTGGGATTGCCTTTACAGATTGTTTCACGGCTAACTGGTCGATCTTCGGAATCCATGTACTCTGACTCCACCAATAATCTTTATGTGTACGGAAAGAACATTGAAATGTATTTACATTGCTTACATGTTCAAAGTGAGGCGTTTAAAAACTGTAGGTATATCTACATTATATTAGTCTAAACTTTTCTGATATAAGCTGTGTTGTGCATAAATATGAATTATTTAGTAAATTACGTCACCAACGAACGCACGTTTCGCAAAATACGTTGGACATTTCGGCTAAAGCCTGGTTTGCGATTAGTTTAAATAGGTAATAAAGCCAGAATTCTCTTAGTGGACACAAATTTAGGGTACGTGTCTTCTGCAGATCGGGCCAATTAGCCGTGAAACTGTCTGAAAAGCAATCCTAATTATTTTTCTGTGTGCGGAGAGAACACTTAAAATGTATTTACATTGTTTACATTTTCCCAGCAAGGCGTTTAAAAACTGGTACATTATATTTTGATATGTTGTATAACGTTGCGTTACAAAGAAATGTACACAAAGCTATTGAAGCACGCACTCTTATAGGTATTGATATAAATATACATTCGTATTCACACCCAGATTCAAAGTAAAAGAATACTCACACCTATATACAGGTAGGAACATACAGACAGAATCAGAGAAATTAGATATAGTGTCGTCGCAACAGAAAACCAAATACATTAGACTATCGATGCATACATTTGTACACACACACACACACATATACACACACACACACACACATATATACACGTGCAGATACACACACATTCCCGCACGCAACATATAGCTACATAGTTCAGACGACTATAATTCTAGTAACGCTGGAACCCCGTTACATATGAATGGGTGTAATCCGTGTGTGTATATATATATATATGTATATATATATATACATACATATACATGTACACACACACACACATATATATATATATATACCTGCATGTACATACATACATACATACATACATACATACGTTTTGTCTAATCGCTTGTATTTTTACATTTAAATTAAAAGAGTAATTATTTAAATTGAAGTAATCGTGTTAATTAAGCTAGAAATTAAGGATATCTATTTACCACTCATTTATCTCTCTCTCTCCCTCTCTATCTCTCTCCCTCTCTCTCTTTCACTCTCTCTACATCCCCCTCTCTCTCTAGTTCTTTCTTTTCCTTCACACACACTGACACACGCACAAACAGGCATGTGCTCACAAACAGATACATGCATGAGTATATTTTTCTTCATTAATTGATTCACACGTAAAAGTACCTGCATACATAAGCATGGACAGACACCAATATAGACCTACAAACACACATTGTAACTCTAGTTTTTCAATCACTTCCTCCCACGTCCAATACACCATATACTTGCTGAATTATGCAGAGATAATTTGAAGTGATATCAAAGTGGCAATCTGGGACAAATTTCATGTCATTGAGAATTTTTTTTTATTGTTTTTTTTTGGCGTACGTCATTCCTTCAAGTACATTACCAAGTAACCTGAATTATCTAAATGCATGCCGTTGGTCTAATTGAGTTATTTCCCTTTAGATCACTTTTTGGGACTGAGGTTAGTATATCTGCTTTTGAAAAATCAACTGAAACGCCATCACCCACGTCGCAAAATTATTCGTGATTGTTAATTAACTAATTACAGACCAAGAAATATTTACTCAGGCTCTGTCTTCACTGGTGTGTTTTATCTTATTCTAAGATATCCGTTTAATGTCTGTAGGCGAAGTGAATAAGTCTAATCGTCATTAACGGCGAAATTTGCATAGTTTAATTCCGTCGGTAATTTCTTGACTGGTTACAAAAGTTGTTGTTGGTGGTGGTGGTTGTGGTGGTGGTGGTGTTTCTGTTTATTGTAGTTGCTGTTTTGTTTGATTTTGTTGTTGTTTAGCCCTTAGTTACCCCCGATCGAGCACGCAAACCTATGAATAAAGACGTTCCAGACATGACTATCCCGTTTGTTTTTTCTCAGGTATTGCGTATCTAGGACTACATTATGCATTGTGATCTCATTTTCAAGACGACAGGGTATGTAATGAGGGAGAATTGGCTGCTATTTCTAGTAGGTACAGCAACCATATAGAAGCTCAATGATTAATTCGTTAAAAAACTATTAAAAGAGTTGCTGTTATCGTTGTTGTCGTTGTTGTTGTTGTATTTTATACCAGTTCAACCCGCATCGAGCAGATCTGTCATGAAAGGCCTTGCTGCCAAGAACATTCCGCTCTTTTCTTATTCATTGGTTACCTAAGGACTACATTATACAATTAATCCTTCTCCTTTTCAAGCTAGACAGGTGGTGGTGGTGGTAGTAGTAGTAGTAGCAGCAGCAGCAGTAGTTGTACTAGTATTAGTTTAGACTTGACCGAGCTTACTTATAGCCAAATGCTTACCAGACGTGACCATACAAATTTGTTTTGTCCTGTTTTTTGCAGCCATGGTGTACATGGGACTAAATTATCCACGCTGACTCTCCGTTTTAAGGTAGTAGCGAGTGATATGAGGGAGATGAAGCTGCTATTTCTAGCAGATAAGCAACACTACACGTAGAACCTCCCTCTTTGTTTATGGTGATAGTGCTTGTGTGGGAATACGTTGGCATGTTGTATTGTTGCACTTGTTTAGCACCAGGTTAGTCATAATTGAGTAAACCTATGATCAAAGACGTTCCAGTCGTGACAGTCAAGTTTTTTTTTGTTTATCCCACATTTTCTTTTCTGAAGACGATAGCGTGTGATCTGACGGAGATTTGGCAACTATTTCTAGCAGGTTGTGCGCCCCGCCCCGCCTTGTTCGTTCATAATGATAGAGGTTGTATTTGAAAATATTGGGTTGTTGTTATTGTTGTTGTTGATGTCGTCGTTGTTGTTGCTGTTGTTGATGTTTAGCTGCAGGTTAGCTGATCAAAGAATTTCCAGATGTTTTATGATCAAAGATGTTCCAGCTGTGAACATGTCGTATTCTTTTTCCGCCATTCTGTTTATACGACTATATTTATCTAATGCGTTCTTCGTGTTTCCCTTTTTGAAGACTGTAGCTTGTGACTTGAGGGGAATTTGACTGCTATTTCTGACAGATCAAGCGACAACATAGATATTCCCCACTCCCATCGCTAGGTGGTTTCTGATGATAATAGTTGAGTTCGAATATTGCGTTGTTACTGTAGTTGTTATTGTTGTTGTTTAGCCCTAAGTCACTCCTGATCGAGCAGACATATCGTCAAAGGCATGTCTATCGTGTATTTTTTCCAGTTTAACCAGCACTTAAATTATCCAATTTGTCCTCTCTTTTTTATTACAGTGGGGTGTGATTTGAAGTATATTTCGCTGTTATTTCTAGCTGGTTGAGCGACCACTTAAAGGCTCCCGTTGGGCTGTCGTTGTGATGGGTTGTTATTGTCAACTCTGATTCTGACTGTGATGGTGCTTGTGTATAATTTAGTCTGCATCTTGTAAACACTGTGTCTTCTAATCCACAGAGGGTGTCGAAACAGTATGTCGAAATATTACTCCTGTTTTGTTTTTTGGTTTTTTACCCCATAGTTACATTTAGTTTCAATGAGAAATTTATGTTATGATTGCCAAATGAAACTCCAATTACTTTTAGGTTTAATTTTTTTTCTTTTTGACTTTATTTTGATATTTAAGCGGCAAATTGGCAGAGTCGTTAGAGGGTCGGATAGAAAACCTTGCGGTATTTGTTCCGGCTCACTGCGCTCTGAGTTAAAATCTGCCCAGATCAACATTCATTTTCTCGGGATCGATAAATAAATTATCAATCCAGGACGGTAGATTGGCGGAATTGTTAGAGCAATGGACGGGATGCCTTGTGGTATCTGTTGTGGCTCTTTGCTTCCTGACGGCAACGTCTGCGGCAGCATTAGTGCCGAGCTGTAACAGCCCTTGACTTTTCCTTGGACAACATCGGTGTCGTGGAGAGGGGAGACGTGTGTGTTATTTGAAGGGTATTTGTCTGCTACTTTTAGAAGATCGAGAGGCTGCTCACTATTTGATTAGTTTAAATATAATGTATCTAAAATTGATTTATCAAAATATATCATTTACTATAGTTCTTAAATTTGGATAAGTTGATATGCTGTTTGGAGACAAGAGGGTCTCATATATGTAATATAGAGCATTGTAAAATTTAGATCAACTGAGAATTTAGGCATAGGAATTTAGTCAACTTTCCGAACTTTACTAAAGGATTTTTGCTATCGCTGGCCACTAGTTTCTTCGGACTATGGTTCTTATTTGTTAATGTTTCATTTTCCTTTTTTTAAATACATCATAGCCATCTCACAATTGCTTCATTACAACTTAACAGCATTTTTTGAATTCATTGTAAACACAAATGAATTAGCATATAATTAGTATATTATTTAAGTTTTCAATCGTGTAAGTAAACAAATCTTGGAGACATAGTAAATAGGAAATATGATGGAAATTTATAGATGAAAAATAAAAATCTTTTTAATCGTGAAATAGTGTATGGTATGTGTGTGTGTGTGTGTGCGCGCGCGCTCGTCTTTGCGCGTGAAATAGTGTATGAGTTTGTGCCCATTTATCATCTAATTAAACCTAAGGAGAGCGGTTCATGGACAAATCGATAGAGCGCTAGACAAATTTCCATGCAGAATTTTGTTAAGGTATTTTATATTCTGATTTCAAATACTTCCGAGGCCGAATTTGTATTTCATACTTCCAGGGTTGATAAAATAGGTAGCTGTCAAGTACTGGCATTGATGTAATCTACTATACCCCTACTCTATAAATTTTGGACTTTTGCTTATGTTAGAAAGTATTACTAATCTTAAGAGAGGGCGGTGGATTATCAGAATTCATAGAATTATCCGTTCGAGGGGAAGGGAAACTAGAGTACAGAATTGGTAGAATGACAAACAATATATCTTCCGAATTGGCAGAGTCGTTAGCGTGTCGGACAGAATACCTTATGGTATTCTTTCTGTCTCACTGCGCTCTGAGTTCAA
>JAOPJM010531321.1:0-10165 GCA_027124095.1 Muusoctopus leioderma
ACCATCGGTTCCTTATTTATAATCTGTCTCTGCTGTCCAGGATACACTCTATAATGAAACTTCACTCTGAAAGGTGGTCTCTATGCATATGTAGATTCCAATCACCCTATCTGAGGAACCGATGGTACGTCACGTCGGAGAAACACCTGAGTAATAGGAGACTGAAATGAATTAAATAAATATTACCACTCTACCACGGTATTGAGTACTTTTTCTCCAGTTCATTATTTTTAATGGATATATATATATATATATATATAAACACCTTTCGGAAATGCACATTGGTATCATTCAGAAATGCATGTGTTAAAAAAGCAAATTTACTTGAACTTCTATCCGCATGTAACTATTGCATTTATTTATAGATTGTTTAAGGGATTTCCCAGATATTAACTGGTAATGTAAGGGAGTAATTATCTGCTATCTGCTTCTTTCATTCTCTCACTATCTCTATATTCCTCATTCTGATCATTTCAGGCTGCTGTTTCTAGTGTATGTCTTTCTCTTTCTTGGTCTCAGTCCCTGTCCTCTCTTTGTTGCTTTTGACACTGTTGTTGCGTTGTTGTCTGCTCCTGAGACATCATGTGCCTGTGCTGCATTGTCTAATATAATCCTCTTGTATATGGTGGGCTGAACAAGCATCTAGAGAGTCCGTCTCTATCTCAGTTTAATATCACTTCCAGGCCTATGAGTGCCTTTAGTGGCATTTGCTCTGTTGTAAGTATTCGGACAGGATCCTGGCAAGGGGTTATTATTATTGTGATCTTAGGGCACCTGACACACTCTACACTGCCCTAGATGCCAAAAAATAACACTAAACCTGCTGGACAATTCTCCCAACTCTTCACTAATATCCTTGGATTCTGATCCAACTTAGACCCCACACTTCACCTCCTACTAACATGCAAACCACGCATCCTAGTCCTTTCTGAGACACATCTCTCAATCCTTATCTATAGTCCATCTCTGCTATCCAGGATACACTCTATAATGAAACTTCACTCTGAAAGGTGGTGTATATGCATATGTAGATTCCAATCACCCTGCCGCTCACTTCTCTTATTTGGATATCAGCAACAAAAAAATCCAGTTACGCTGGATCAAAGTTTCCCTCCCCACTCCTCCTCCAACCATCTGCTTCGAACCACCAACTCTTCAACCATATCTCTTCCTGCATCAAGGATATATATCACACCTCACCACTCTCTGAAGTCCTTTTTCTCGGTGACTTCAATGCTCATAACTCTTCTTGGTTCTTACACACTCATCCCGTACTGATGCTGCCAGTACAGAAACTGAAAATCTTTTGTAATCTTCAATTCTCGACATCAACTAGTTTCATCTTCTACACGCATCCCTAACCAACACACAGACACTCCAATCACCCTTGATCTCTCTGTCACTTTCAAACCCAACCTCTACCAAACCATCACTGTTTCTGCATCTGTCTGGTCGTCCAACCACTGCTTTATTGTGACTGCCCACCACACATCCACATACCAGGCAATTCCACCCACCTCCCAGACCTTATGATACTTCAAGTCAACTGACTGGTTGGAGCTCTGCCATTTCTATACTAACAATCCTTGATAGCACATGTGCTTCACTCTTGACCCATTAGAGACAGCTAGACATGCCCATCCACATCCCACACACAACCAAAACTCATAACCCCAAATCTCACAAGTGGTTCACTCATAGCTGCACTGCAGCAAAGAACATGGCCTCCAACGCTTGGAGAAAATCACTCATCCCTACAAACTGGACAGTTTTTATCCACTACTACAACATTTGCAAGACCATCACCTGAACCATGAAGGATGCCTCTGTGCATTGCACAGCTCACAAGCTCTCCTGTCTCCCACACTGTAGTGATTCTTTTGATCCTTTGCCAAAAAGATCTCTACCAACTTTGTGGAATCCTCCTTTCCTCCACTTCTCAACTAAGATGGCTTTGTAAACTACTCCCACAGAGAAAGCCTCCATATTTTCTGCCTGCTTTGCATCTAACTCTACTTTGCATACACTAAGTAAATCTCCTCCTAAACTATCCCTTTTCACTCCACCAGGCTCACCACTATGTACACATACATGCCAAGTGTGAAAGCATCTCCGGTTGCTTCAAACCAATAAGGCCACCATCCCTGTCAATGTCCCTCCTGTTAACCTCAAAATATGAGCCCCAGAGTTGGCCACTATCTTTGCCAAACCCTTCACTCTTTCTCTCTCTACAGGAATCTCTCCAATCTTTAGAAACACATTATAGTGTATCTCATTCCCAAGAAGGGTAACCTCAATGACCCTGCTATTGTCCTATCACTCTCACTTCCAGCATTTCAAAAGTGATGGAGACAGTCATTAACAACCACCTTTTCCAACACCTTGAATCCCTCTCCCTCCTTAATGTCAACCAGTATGGCTTTCATAAAGCCAGATATACCAGAGACCTACTCCCCTATGTTACTCACCAGTGAGTCCTTGTCCTTGGGAAATTTAGTGAAAGCAGTAGTGTTGTTGTACTTAACATCAGCAAAGCATTCAACCACGTCTGGCATGTGAATCTCCTGGCAAAACTGCCCACCTATTGACTCCATTTATCTCTTAGATTGGATGCTTTCTGTCAGTGTGGTGTGTACTGGTGGAGCTCTCTCTAACCCAATACATCAAAGACCTATTTGCTATCACCTCCAACTGCACTCACTCCTATGCAGATGATACCATCCTTCATTCCTCCCTAACAATTCGCACCCAAGTGTCATCCACATGCAACATAAACACCTCACACCAAACCTGCACTGATTCCATGAATAGGGATCTTAAGAACATCCTCCAATGGGGTCATGCCAATCTTATCTCCTTCAACAGCACAAAGACACCATCACATTTCAGGAAAATAATATCATACCTCCCCTCCCAACACAAACAACACACAACTAGAACATTCAGTCGCTATAAATGCTCAGCCTCATCATCACTGAGGACCTTTCCTGGTGAATGCACATCCTCAACATCACTGAGGACCTTTCCTGGTGAATGCACATCCTCAACATAGCAAAGACTCCATCACAGTCTTCCTCTTCTGGGTCAGAAAATACTTCAGCTCCCAACAACTACCAATCCTTTACAAAGTTTGAGTGAGACCCACAATGGTGTACTGCTTCCAAATATGGGGCAGTGTTGCTGTTGCACATAGAGACATCCTAGACCATATTGAAAAGAAGGCCTCTGATTGATTGTCATGAAGTTGTCCACAAACACACACTAACCCCTGGCCCACAGATGTGATTGTTTCCTCTCTCTGCCTTTTCTATTGCTACTACAGTGGCTTCTGCTCCTTGGTGCTGGCTGGTCTTGTGCCACCTCCACTCAGCTAGTCTCTCCTCCTCTTGTTACCCATATTGTGTCCACACTTTCAGGCCCTGCACTAACCATTAATCTCAGTCCTTCCTCCTCAGAACATCAACCTTCTGGAATTCCCTTCCAGCCCGTGTTTTTCCTGCATCTGTGAACTTGCAACTATTCAAGGGGAACATTAACCACATTAATCTCACTGGTCTTGGAAGGCCTGCAAAGGCCATGGGCACAGTCTCTTCCTTCAGACCAAACCAATAAAAAAATACATAAATAAATAAAATGTATATAAAAAAATGTTCATCATGATGTATGTTTAAATATCTAATCAAGCATTCTTGAAGCATTTGGATTCTTTTCAGTATAAAATATATTGTGTAATCTACCGATTATATGTGCATTTCCGAAATAATAATTTTTGATTTAAAGATAACTGCTGCATTATGGAAGTGCTGTGTTCCTGAAAATCTTGCTGTAACAAAATTCTGTAACATAAAACCTATTTTCCCATTAACTTCTATGTTACATAATGCATAAGTCAATGGGAAAACGGATTTGGGGTTATGGAATTCTATGTTACAGCAAGATTTTCAGGAATGCAGTGCTTCCATAATGCAGGGGATGCTTGTATTCATGAAACTGTAGTGTTTATGGATTATGAGAAATAGAAAGTTGTAGTGTCTACATCTTTCATGAAGTCATTATTAATGTAGGCAATAAGGAAACATCTATGTTGTTGCTCAACCTGCTACAAATAACAGCCAGTCTCCCTCAAATTACACACCTTTGAAAAAGGAAGGACACATTGAATATAGTGGTCCTAGATACACTAAAAAAAGATGAGATGGTCATGGCTGGAACGCCTTTGATCATAGGTCTGCTCAATCAGAGATGACCCGAGGCTAAACAAGAACAACAACAGCAGTATTAGTATAGTAAGTGAATCTATTTTAATAGATAATTAAAAACCAGGAGTACTGAAACCCAGAAATATTATTGCCACTCACAAGGTTTTAATATTCATATCCACAATGCAGATGCCGTCATAAGGAACAATAATAAAAGATGGGCTTAATAAGCTAATCAATTTTTATCCAAGTTATTTGCCCTTTACAAGGCCTTGTTATGTTTTATGATGTAGCACTACTATTGTATTTGGTAAAGTGTACCTACTTCTATGGGGAGAATATTGATGTCTTTCATATGCATAGGGCTTAAGTTCATAAGGAGGAGAGAGCATACTTACCTGAATTGAAACCAATATATTACTGGTATGTATTTTCTTGCTACCAGAAGGATGAAATCAGTCAACTCTTATGGGATTTGATCTTGAAACTGGGCAAGACATAACTAAATACTACAATGTTTTTAGTCTTGTACTTTATAGTATCACCTATCAACACTGCCCTTTGACACACATATAAAAAAAGAAAGAAAACAAAACAAACTGCCATTAGAGATTAAGTAGGAGGGCAAAGCTTGTACCAAACCATTGATAAAGTTATGTCCTCTTTTTGCTCCTGTGTACCATTTTCACAATGGTTTTAGTACCTTTTAACTTGCCTGATCTGTGGCTCTGTCACATAAATATTGTCATCTTTCTAGACCCTCTCCTCCATACTCCACACTTTATTTCATTTTTCTTCCTCATCTTTATCATTATTACTTTCTGCTATCAGAGAAAAAAGACCACTATTGAATCATAACTCTGTTTTGATTCCCATTTGTAGCCACTTCACTCCTCTTACATTGCTCATGTCCTTGGTAAAGTCATGACTGTTGTAACTTTCATTTATCTTCTCTTAAAATGATCAGGCTTATACCTATATAAGAAGTCATTAGTCGTGCCATAGGAATGGCATGACAACCTTTCTAGTGTCGGTGTCACGATAAAACGCACCCAGTACACTCAGTAAAGTGGTTGGTGATAGGAAGGGCATCCAGCCGTAGAAACCATGCCAAGTGAGACCTGGGCCGCTGACCCGTCTGGGAGAGTGGTGACTCCAATGAGGAAGCGACGAGGGCTGAAATCACTCGTCCAACCCATGCCAGCATGGAAAATGAACGTAAAATGATGATGATGATGTTCATGCACACTACCATTACACAAACAGAGCAACATGCTTGTTTCGTTTCTTTCCAACCGTTGTAAATCTTCTGCGTTCAATGCCTATGTCTCGCTACCATGCAGCAACGGACTTCATACACAAGCATCATACAATCTGCCCTTCATTCTGAGAGAGAACCCCATTGTTGCCAGCAGAAGTAATAGCTCCCTGGCCTTTTCCCACCCCATTCTAACTCTGGTTACTATGCTTCCGGTACACCCATCTACACTGCTAATTAGGTCACCTAGTTAACAAAAGCTGTCTACTACTTGTAGTGAGCCTTCCAAATATTTGAAGGAATTTATTTCACATGTATCCCTACTGCTAACTACTCCTGTGCATATGTCGCATACAAAGTGTACATTTTCTGTCAGCCTGCCCCACTACACCTATTGTGCGTCCATAGTGTACACTAGGTACACCATATGGAATTTTTACTTACTCCTTTTCTGCGTATATATTTATATACATATCATCATCATCATCGTTTTACGTCCGTTTTCCATGCTGGTATGTGTTGGACGTGTGATTTCAGACCGAGTCAGTTCATGTTTGGAGTCACCACTCTCCTAGACGAGTCTGGGGACCACCTCTCACTCATATGTCTCATTTGGCTTGATTTCTACGGCTGGATGCCCTTCCTATCACCAACCACTTTACAGAGTGTACTGGGTACATTCTATCATGGCACCAACACTAGAGAGGTTGTTATATCCACGATCAGACAAGAGAGTCCTCTCTACCCTATGCTGTCTCCATTTGGCAGCCAACCACTTTACTGAGTGAACACGGTGCATTTTATTTTATTTGGCACCAGCATCTGTCGTTCAAGTAGTCCTCTCTACTCAACGTAGTCTCTGCTCTTTGAGGGCGAGTGTGACCCAGGCATGTAGACAGATGGGCTGGGTGGTGAGAGAGAGTGAGGATGATGAATTTTTAATTTGAATAATGATAGTAATAATAAAGATGTTCGGGTTGAAGAATAGGGAGGTAATGAAGAGGCAGTATGGATGGGAAGAGGATGGGTGGTGAGTGAATAGGGATGTGAGTGTATCGAAAACACTGCGAGAGGGTGAGGAGGAATATATATATATATATAAACACACATATGTATATGTATATATCATCATCATCGTTTTACGTCCACTATTCATGCTAGCATGGGTTGGATGAGTGATTTTGGTTGGAGTCAATTCTTATTTGGAGTCACCACTCTCCTTGTACATTTCATTTGGCTTGGTTTCTATGGCTGGATGCCCTTCCTATTATCAACCACTTTACAGAGTGTACTGGGTACATTTTATTGTGGCACCAACACTAGAAAAGTTGTCATGTCCACGACATGACTAAAGAGCCCTCTCTACCCTATGTTGTCTTTGTTTGATTGCCAACCACTTTACAGAGTGTGTTGGGTGCAGAAACAGTGAGTGCAAGTTAAAGGCAAGTGTGAGAAGAAGAGAGAGAGCAAAAGAAGCAAGAGTATGATGAGGCAATAATGGCAGGGAGTAATTGAGGAGAGACAGTGATGGCAAGTTTAAGGCAAGAGTGAGTAAAAGAGGGATTAGTGGCAGAAAAGCCAGAGAGAGAGGGTTGCATGTCAGTGATGAGTGACCTGGAGGGGGAGAGAGTCATGGTTAGCAGTACAGAAGTGTGAATGGCAGAGTATCAAATAGAGAGAGGGTAAGTGAGAGAGGGTTGGGGCAAGTAATAGAGGAATGAAAGAGTATTGAAAAAGGACAAATGGGGTAAGAATTGGTGATGAGTGATAGAGGTGTTAGATTATCGAAGAGGTGGGGGAAAGAGGGAACAGATGGAGAGCTAACAGGAGCATAATATGTGGAAGGCCCAGATGTAGATATATTATACAACCTAGCCTCTTTAGGAAAATTCTAAACATGATCAAGCTAGACCTAAACTTATATACATAACAGTGCATAGTTGACTGCTGGTATTAATTTTGCAGTGGCATTGATGCAGCATGTGTGAGAATAAATATGTAAACAAAGTTACATTCATATGTTTACCAAACATATATTTAGCCTTCGCTTTGAAAATAAACCCTATGGTTAGACCATAGGGCTCTCAGCATCTCAGAAAGAAAATCGAAGTAACTAGTTTCTACATTCGTTAAAGTCTCATCAGTATTCGCTTACTTCATCTGATCTGATGAAGTATCAAAAATATATAAAAATATATAGCATTCTATACAAATATGTTGATTAATGTACATGTATATAAAGTAAACTACAAACTACAGATTTTCCATCATGGTTACTTCAAGTTTCCTGTCTTAGGGACATTCATCAGACAATGTACGTTATTCATCAACTTTTCCAGAGTGAATTGAAAAAAAAATTTCCAAAATTCACTTTGGAAATGTTGAGATGAATAAAATATGTGGTCTGATGAGATGGGAAACTTGAAGTAACCACAATGCAACATGTGTAGTTTGTATTAGTTTATATACATATATATATATATATATACACACACACACACATACATACAAATACACACACACAAGCATATATAGATAGTAATAAAATAAATGTAAATGGATCCATTATCAGTTTCAACGATGAGTTGCTTGATCAACTGAACTCATTGTATTAGGATGAAAGTGGCTGAGTATTCTATAGACACATGTACCCTTAATGTAATCCTTGGGCAGAATCAGCATGACACAGTGTGTAACAAAGCTGGCCTTTTGAATTACAGGTACAATCCATCTGATGGGCATCGGCTTCCACACAGTTTTCATCTGCTCAATGTCACTCACATTCTATCACCCTATTCAACTGCCTAGTTCAGCACCCTTTTTGATCTCCTAGCCATGCTACCAAGTCTCACCCACCTGATCATCAATTGAGTCACATGATGCAACAAGTATGTCCCACTTGCCTTACGTCAGCCACAGGAATATTATATCTCATCCGTCTTTTTATAATGCATTTGACTTCTGTTATATTCTTACTCTCAAACACATGGTGATTGGGCATAGATTAATTTTCAAACTCACAGTGATTAAGCGTGGATTATTTTTCAAAGCAATAATAACACTGATTCAAAAAGATGACAGTAGGGCACAGGAAAACAATTACAAACCTATGTCACTTACTTCCAACCTTTCAAAAGTCCTGGAGAGAATCATATGCATAAGACTAATAAACTATTTAGACCAACAGAAGCTTTTTGATAACACCCAACAAGGCTTCTGCCCTGGAAGAAACTAACACAGCTTCAACAACAACACAACCAAACTCTGAAGAGTTTGCTATCTGGATCAAGGGTTGGCTGTGTATACCTTGATTTTGCCAAAGCCTTTGATAAGGTCGACCATGGAATTTTATGTCACAAGCTGAAAAATATTGGTAGAGCAAGAAGGTTGAGTATTTGGATCTCTGATCTTCTGAAAAACCGAAGTCAAATGGCGGTGGCCAATGGAGCCCTATCCAAAAAGTCTGTGGTAATAAGTGGAGTATCACAAGGTATAGTTTTGGGTTCTCTTTTGTTTCTCATATTGTTGTCAGACATAGATGAAAATGTACAATAGGCCACATTCAGCAGCTATGTAGATTTTACCAAAATGATGCTAGAGATCAAGACAAATGATGATATCTATGCACAACAAGATCTAGACACCATATACAATTGGGTGAATGACAATAACATGTCATTGAACACCACAAAATTCCATGCCCACAGTGACGGAAAGATGATCCCCAACAAAATACTTTATCTTGCCCCAACTAGGGAAACAATTCAAGACTCTGAGCATGTTCGTGACTTGGGCATAGCTATGTCTGGAGATGCATGTTTCTCTAAACATTCACAAACTGTTGAGAGCTTAGTCGCTGGGTACTGAGAACATGTACTATGAGAAACCCGACAGTGATACTGACACTCTAGAAATCCCATGTTTTGAGCATGTTTGACTACTGCTTACAATTATGGTCTCCTAGCAGCCTAGGCCTTATCTATCAACTGGAGAGATTGCAAAAGACATTCAACAAGAAATAAGCAAATTCAGAGACCGTAACTACTGGGAACACCTATGTACACTACAGCTCTATTCTTTGAAATACTGTTGGGAACAATATGTCATAATATATGCGTGAAGGATTCTCGAAAATCTTGTTCAGAACTTTGGCATACAAAAGGGAAAAAAAACCCCAAAAACAAGAGGAATGGATCAAAGGAATCGTACTATCAGATCTAAAGACTCCCTTCCTCAAACTCTTGTATCAGGAACCTATACTGCAACAGTTTGGCATTTAGAGATCTTCAGTTGTACAACTGTCTCCCAAAAGGATGACGAAATGTGACCAAAGTTTTCCCTGAGACTTTAAAAGGAATCCAGATTCAGTTATCTCTGTCATACCAGATCAGCCATATGCAAAAAGGCTACCATCAAAGCAGAGCAGCTTCCACCAATTCATTAGTCCACCAACTAGAGATATGACATACACAAAAACCCCCCAAAAAAACATTGGACTCCTGGATGTACGAAGAGATGACATAAAAGACATAGAACATTTAACTCTGAAGACAGTGCTCCAGCATGGCCTTGGCTATGATGGCTAAAACAAACTAAAGAAAACATACATACACATATATATACACATACAGGCGCAGATGGCTGTGTGGTTGAGGAGTTCGCTTCGCAACCGCATGGTTTCGGGTTCAGTCCCACTGCGTGGCACCTT
>JAOPJM010531363.1:0-10164 GCA_027124095.1 Muusoctopus leioderma
ACCGACACTAGAAAGGTTGTCATGCCATGCCCATGGCACAACTAAAGAGCCCTCTCTACCCTACGCCTTCTCCGCTCGATCACCGGACCACTTTACAGAGTGTACTGGGTGCATTTTATCGTGACACCGACACTAGAAAAGTTTGTCATACCATATCCATGGCACAACTAAAGAGCCCTCTCTACCCTACGTTGTCTCCACTCAATCACTCAGAGTGTACTGGGTGCATTTTATTGTACTATGTACATATTAGTCATCATCATCATATTAAGTCTGCTTTTCCATGCTTACATGGGTTGGACAGGTCTTCTCCAACACAGCGTCTCACCACTTCTTCCCATATCTTCCTCTTCCCTACGTTCCTTCCACCTGGGTGAATTGGCACTTCTTTATACAACTCTCATCCTCCATACGACCCATCACACATACCAACACAGTCTTCTCTCTTGCACACTACATCTGATTCCTCTTGTACCCAGTTTTTCTCTCAGCTCATTCGTGCTCCGCCGTTCAAGCACACTAACATTACACATCCAGCAGTGCATGCTCTCCTCATTCATTTCCAGTCTTCGCACATCATCATCATCATCGTACGTCCGTTTTCCATGCTGGCATGGGTTGGATGGGTGATTTCGGAACCGCGTTGATTGTGATTGGAGTCACCACTCTCCCAGACGGCTCGGGGCACCATGCCTCACACGTATGCTTTGTTTGGCTTGGTTTCTACAGCTGGTTGTCCTTCCTATCACCAAACACTTTACAGACTGTACTGGGTGCATTTATCGTGGCACCAACACTAGAGAGGTTGTCATATCCAAGACACGACTATAGAGCCTTCTCGACCCTGTGTTGTCTCCGAACAATCACCAAACACTTTACAGAGTGCATTTATCATGTCACCAGCACTAGAGAGGGTGCCTTGTCTCTAGCAGGCTAAAGATTCCCCCTCTACTCTACATAGTCTCCGTTCTATGAGGGCAAACGTGACTTGAGAGTGTGAATAGGAGATAGGTTATGTATGGAAGGGTGAGATGAGGAAAAGAGTAAGAGTATGGGTAAAAATATGGGAAGCTAAGAATTTGAAGGGGGAGAAGGGAAAGGAGCAAGAATGAGGGAAGGAAGGTATGGGTGTGAATAGGAAAGTAGTGATTACGGGAGGGCAGAAGGGGGACAGAGTATGAGTATAAGGAGGAAGAGTATTGGTTGTGTGAAAACTACATATTGGGTATAAGATAGCATTGGCATCAAGTAGATATGAGTGGATGAGAATAAAGAGAAAAGTAGTGGTTGTATGAATGTGAGAGGGGATGCGGAGAGGATGGAGAAGGAGGAGAAGAGGCAGAGTGACAGGAGGTGTGATGGAGTGTGGATGGTATATATATATATATATATGTTTGTACCTCGTTCTTTGTGTTGTTTTTTCCTTGTTTACACCTTCATATATATATATATATGTGTGTGTGTGTATGTATTTCTTCACAGATATACGAAGCCAATAAAAACCAAACTCCTGTGTCCTTTGTTGACACCTCAGTGTGATTATTTATATATATTTGCAGACAGAACAGGGAGTGACATATGTGTCTATGTCCTAGTGACAAGTAAATAAATTATGTACGTGGCTAGAGGCTGTTGGCTAGATTTTGTAAAGCTACTTTCCTTGGGATCATATAAATATAAAGCTGTAACCTTTGTTTAACAAAAATGCCAACCATTGTTTTCAGTTGAAAGACAAGTTACTCTTCCAACAATTAAGCAGTTTAAAAAAAGTTAATAAAAAGGATGATTATTATCGCCATCATCACCACCATCATCATCATCATCATCATTAGCAAAATGTAAGGTGATTAAGATGGATTATCTCACATAATCTGTCATATTGTTCCTTCATAGAATTTATCAAAATTATAAATAAAAACAAGAAAAATATTTGATAAATAGTTTGTTTTAAAGTATTTTATCATCAGAGGATTTTTTAAAAGTTAGCATATTTGTTGCTTTACATCAACTTTACTATTTATATCAAACATTTTTCTGTCTCTTCATGTCTCTCTATGGCTGCTGATAATTTTAGAAATTTATGTTTTCAAGGTTATATTTGAAACTACTGAGAGTATCTCATTCTAAACAGGCATCTTTTTCACTATGTATTTGAAGAGGTAGCTTGAATCAGTAATTCATATGCAAATACTAAAATTTGTAACTACATGAATCCATACTAGTTTTGAAAGACATGTAAAATGATATAAATAAGAAAACTTTAATATTGATCCAATTAAAATAGTTTTAAAATGTATCCTCTTATAAATAAACATGGGAAATTAATGCAGAGAGTTTGCTGAAATTAAAGGGGAATGAATTGAGTATGATCTGTTGGATGTGCAATGTTAACTTTTGAGTACAAATGAATTGAAAAAGTTGTTGAGCATTTTAAAGATATATGTTCATATATGCAGGAGAGATGACGGCAATAGTATGGACATGTAATGTAAATAGATGAAACAATCCAGGTGGGAAGGTGCCATACTTGATGGTGGAAAATATCCAAAGTAAAGGAAAACTTTGGAATTAGTTGTTAAATTGGATCTGAGAAAGTTGGATCGTATAGAAAACATGACAAAAAATTCAGATGCATTGATGTAAGCTGTATTACATATACATCCAACCAATGCTAGCATAGGAAAACAGATATTTTTAGAGAGCAAGCATACTTCATTGTCAGCAGACAAATAGTTTTTAAAATGATGATGATAAGGGTGACAGAGCTGGTGGTGAAGTGAAAGATATAATATGGAGTTTTAAAACATATTCACTGCTCAATGCTAAGTTATTTGTTGACTTTGAAATCTCCTTGATATAGTTCTGAATGTTCGCTATATTTTCCCAGAAAAAAAACAAAGTTATACTGAGTGATTTGCAGGATGCTTGAAAATGCCTTATTACCCAAAGCTTCCAGCCAGATAATAGTGGAAACAAGTAAAGATGTGACAATATGTTCCAAAGGTGTGGAAAAAGTTGCTAATTTGGTAAGTACAACGATTTCTCCGATTTGTTCTCATTTGTTTTCTAAGCAAACTTATATAATGCAGTGGATGAATAGTTATGGTATGGGACTGTAGGCCTAAACCACATAGGTTCAAACCTTGTCACATATAGCACATTGTATGTACCCTTAGGCAAGTAATATTGCTCTGATCACTAAACCTAATTAAGAAACAAAAGAACACTGTCCACTTCACAGTTAAGTAGTTGGTCTAAAATATTTGTATATTCTGTATTATAATTCTTTTGAGGGTTTCTCCAAATTTCACTTGCAATACTTTAGGTGTTATTTGCTTTTCTCGACACCTTGCCTCCCCCAATTTTCTTTTAAATATTTAAATCAATTTTTTTTCTTTCTCATACTTGTATGGGAATTTTGAAAATTTGGACATTTATACAGGCATTTGTAAAATGACCAGCTACGTTCTCAGCTAAGAGCCATGGTCAATAAGGTAGCTAGCTGAGTGGTCTTCATTCATATCCTGGTAAGTACATACTACTGATGGTTTGAGTCACTGCTGTAAGCAATGGCAGCTCTAAGAAATTAACAAGTATTTAACTGGTTTGCAGTGATGATTTTGAATTTTCCTGCAGGAAAAGCTACATGCGATAGAATAGCATAATATTCAAGTGTTTTACTTCTCATCTGCTTAACACTATGGAAACTAGAGTTGAGCTCCAAAGCTCCAACCTTATGGATCCTTGTACTTTGGAAAGAATTAGCTTCATATCAGCTCACTTACATTTAGCCTTTCATGCAAATTAATGTTGCACATCTGACAACTCAAGTTCAACTCATTCCTCTCCATCCTTCAGAAATGTTCTATATTCAATGCCACTGTCTCACTTTTTGCATGGTGAATGAAAAATGCTTTGTTGCTAATAGAGGTTACAACTCTCTGAATAATCTTCCACCTTTTCTTACTCTAGCTAATTTGCTTTTACTAGGACCACTCCTAACAGTAATTATGTCATTTAGCGAAAATTATCTACTACTAATTCTTGCAAGCCATCGGAGTAGCTCGTGGTCTTTATTTCATGAGTGTAATCTATCTGGTACATCTTAAGTCCTAGTTCACCATAAATTTAGCAGAGATCACATTCTATCTTCTGTATACCCATTGTTTGCATTGGTTATTTATTGAGTTCCTCTTATGAACCCCACTCCTATATATTAAGCCACACTGCTTCCCAGATGATACTGCAGTTTTTTACTCTTTCTCTCTCTCCATACGCAAATGTATGGAAATTTGACAGTGTCTCATCCCCAAAAGAGGGCAACTAATCTGAATCTGCCAACTAGCACCTTATTGCTCCCACTTCCAACATCTCAAAGGTGGTAGAGACAGTTATAAACAATCACCTTCTTAAGCACCTTAATTCTCTTTCCTTAGAGCCACATCTACCTGACAGCTACTATCCTATAACACATACCAGTGGCCTCTTACCCATGAGAATTTCAGCAAAAGTAATATTGTTGCCCTTGACATCAATAAAGTCTTTGACCATATCTGGCATGAGAACCTCCTTTCACAATTGCCCACCTTTGAGCTCCACCCATCTCATTAATTGAAAGCTTCTTGTCAGACTGCACCATCACAGCATGTATCAATAGGCCATCTCCAATACAAATTCTGTGTTCTTCAGGGTTTCGTTGTTCTCTATACTCTTCTTTCTTACTGTTATTTCCAGCCAAACACATACCTACACAGATGATACCACCCTTCACTTCTCAACATTTATTGTGCCCAGGCATCATCCAAACACAACCTAGATGCTTCACATCAGATATACATTGCTTCCATGAATAAAACTTTGAAAACTTCTTCCATTGAGACATGACAAACTGATTTCCTTCAGCAGTACCAAAGCACATTCAATATACATATCAAGGAAACATACTTACAAAACTACAGCCTCTCTACTCATAAACTTTCTCAAACTTTACAAATGCTAGGCCTCATAACCTCTGGTGATCTCTCATGATATTCACTAGCTATAACATAGTCCAAACTGCATCAATGGTGGAGGTGGTGGAGGGATTTCCAGGGATGCCTTCGACATGAAAACAAATAGTTAAGTTGGTGCTAAGATACTTTTTTATTTATGTATTTATTTTTATTAGTTTGATCTGGGGAAAAGGGATGGGCCCTTAGCTTTTGTAGGCTCTCTAAGACCAGTGAAATTAATGCCATTAACATTCCTCTTAAACAGCTGTAAGTCAACATGTGCAGAGGGCAAATGTTCTGAATAGGAAGTACTGTGCATAGTGGTTAGTGTGGAGGGCCTGATGAAGGGAAATATGGGTTACAAAAAGAGGCGAGATGAGTGAGTTGGGAGTGAGCAGTAGAAAAGGCAGAGAGAGAGGAGACCGTGTCTGTGGGCCAGAGATTGGAATGTGTTGGTGAGTGACTTCATGCTGATCAGTCAGGTGGCCTTTCTTTGATTACAGTCTAGGATGTCTGTGTGTGTAGCAGCAGCACTGTCCCAGATATGGGAGCAGTACCCCATTGTAGGTCTTGCCTGAGCTTTGTAGAAGGTTGGCAGTTGTTAAGGTAAGGGCTGAAGTATTTTCTGGCTCTGAAGAGGAAGATCAATCTTTGTGATAAAAAGCTTGCTGTGTTGAGTATATCCATTTGCCAAGAGAGATCCTCAGTGATGGTAAGGTCTATCATTTGAAGTGATCATGAGTGTTCTAGTTGTGTGCTGTTTGTGTTTATGGGGGCGAAGTGTGATAATGTTTTCTTGATATGTGCAGTAATTGTGTCTATTTTGCTGTTGAAGGAGACAGGAGGCCACCATCCAAGAAAGACGGATGGTGCCTATAGGTGGACAGTTTTGCCAGGATATTTGTGTGCTGGACACGGTCAAAAGTTTCGCTGATATCGAGAGCAACAACACTGCTTTCATAAAATTTCTTGAGGGTGAGGGCCCACTGGTGAGTGACATAGGAGAGTAGGTCTCCAATAAATTTGGCTTTACAGAAGCTGTACTGGTGGTCGTTAAGGAGTTAGAGAAATTCCAGGTTTAGAGAAGCTTATTAATGGCTGTCTCCATCACCTTTGAGATGATGGAAGTGAGTACAATCAGACGGTAGTTGGCAGGGGGTCAAAGAGGTTGCTCTTCATGGGAATAGGATACACTGTAGCATGTTTTCAAAGATCTTAATATAGTGAGTCAAAGTGTTTAAACCTTCCGTTACTATGTTTCTAATGAAATACACTGCCTATGATTTTCAATTAATTTTGAAAATAATCAAGAATTTGGAGCGATTTAGTAAAATAACTATCTTTCTCGTTATTAAGTTTGGTGTTTGGAACATAGCTTCACAAAAAGTTCTTACATAAAATTGTATTGGAAGGTTTCAATTTAAATATGAACACTTTAAAACAAATGGTTTTTTATCATAGAACTAGGGGCGGTTTCAGGCTGGTTGGTATCAAAAGCATTAATTAATTAAGATTACACCTGTAGTGAAGAGAAATAATGATTAGCTTTATACTTAATTCTGGTCAAGAGAGGCAGAGGAAACAGTCCGATATTTAAATTGATTAAAATTAAAAAATAAATGTGACCATACAATTGAGAGTGAGTCTGATCTAGGTTTTTTCTTCTTCCTACAGGTGTAATTTTAATTAATTAAACATTTTTTTTTTGCTCACTACATTAAGTATGTTGGCACTGACTTAACAATTTGCTTATCATGCAAAAGACATCCCTGGTTAATTTCTCACCAGTCATTCTTTTAAGTTGTCATGCTTATCTGTATTTATTCACACACAATCTTTATATTCTCTCAGTCATCTGGTGCCTGGCAGGTACTAGAAAAAACTATACTTCACTGAGAAGGTCTAATAAGACCAAAACATGCCTGGATTTGTCACTGTACTTGCCAAAGATCAGACTCGTTCACCACTGCATGCCCATGTTCAATTTTTAATTAATTCAAATTTCAGAGTAGTCTCCCTTGCCTTTCTTGACCAGAATTAACAATTAAGCTAATGTTTTTTTCTTCTCACTACAAGTGTAACTTTAATTAATCAAACATGTTTTGGGGGCCTCACTACATTAAGCAAGTATTCTTACAAATAACCACTCAATCATAAACCGGCAATACTACATTTTTTTCAGTTGAATAGATTGAAGAAAATAGAGTGATATATTTTTCTTCAGAAGACACGTGTCTGTGTATTCATTAAACTTATTTATTGTCTATATATTATTTATGTCTTCTCCCTCCTCCTTTTATTGTTTTTTTAGGCCATTACCTCAGTTGGATATTTCTCATTTATCTTATGGATAAATGAGGTAAAACTATATTTATAGCTGTCTGTTATTTTTATTGCCAAACTAAAAGAGAACATATATGACAGGCTTCTATCTCCATTTGCGTCAACCAATTTCACTCACAAGGCATTGGTTAGCCCAAGGTGCCATGCAGTGGGATAGATCCCCGAACCATGTGGTTACGAAGTGAACTTCTTCACCACACAGTCATGCCTGCGCTTGAGACATTATATAAATATATATGCAAATAAAAGTATCTCTCTAACATACACACACACACACACACACATATACATACAAGATTAGTCTCTCTCGCAAACACACACAAAGAGCCATCTTCTTTCTCTCTATAACAGATACATACACATAGAAAAAGTAGTCTCTCTCTCTCTCTCTCTCTCTCTCTCTCTCACTCTGTCTTTCATATATATATTTATATATAACACATATACATACATCTTGAAATAATATTCTAAAAAAAGTAAAAATATATTTTAAAAAAGTAATTAAAAATAATTTCTGAGAATTACACAGTTTGATTTTTGAAGTGCCACTTTCTAGACCTGTCACATGTGTAGTAGATACAGCACTCACTCAGAGATTACTTTCTGTTATTTACAAGCTGTTACTAGCTATGTTAAATAAACAATCTGTTATTTTCTCTCTCCCCCCCCCCCTCCTATGTAAGTCACTTCTCTTAATTTAATTGATCTGATACTTATAGAAGCTTGCAATCAAAAACTGTGAGTCATTAAACTGATATAGTAATCATCTATACAGTTTGTCGCCTTACACCCGGCCCATACCCCACTTTTCATTTACCTCCTACTTAGCATATCAATCCAGAGGGATGAATTATTAAGTCAATATAAATGGAATTTGAATTATAGAACCATAGCCCTTACATATACATCAACTCTACTGCCATGTTTATTTATGTATTTATATAACTTTCTGAAATTCTTTGCCATTTAACTTATGTTATTGTTTTCATTCATTGTAAATTTAGATGTATGAATCTGTGAAGAATAAAAGTTTTGATATAAAAAACTGGAAGAAACATAAACTTAACCCAAAGACAATGGATGTCAGCACTGTTGATTGGTAAATTGTATTTTGGCTTCACTATAACATTTGAATATATAATTCATATATCTTTTTGTACATTTGTAAATGTTGCTAAATATATATGTGTGTGTGTGTGTGCGTGTGTGCGTGTGTGTGTGTGTGTGCAGGCTCAGCCCTCAGCTAGCTCCTCTACTAGTCATCATGAAAGAGTTTGAGGCTTGAATTCTCATTTGACCTCCTACATAAAGACAACTTCACTCTCATCTAAGAGTTACAAATGGTTTTATGTTTGTAAAATGGACTAAAGTTCAAGTATTTTAGGGTGATCATGACCAAGACTAATATATACATGTTAGTAGGAGAAACCCAACAGCAAAAGAGCCATTCTTAGTATAAAGGAAGAGAATACAAAAACCTCTTTATATGGTAATTATATATATGCAAAACAGCATTAAATACCTAGCTAATGTGAAGTGAAGAACTGTAGGTTTAGAACAATTGCTAGTACTGACATCTATGGTAGACACAATTAGCCTGCTTCTTTTCACCTGTAAAGGCCCAAATTGATAAGGGGTTGACAAAGCCTTGTACCGTCTCTAGTGATGATTTCTCTAATAAACATGCCTATTATATTTTGTATTGTCTCACTATTGGCATTTCAAGTTGCAATGGTGTGAAGAAAAATCTAAGCCTAGAAAGTGAACTTCTTTCTCTACTGCTGATATCCATAATAAACACACTTGACATACAGTGTCATAGTAGCTGACAGTAGGAAGGACAGGCAATTATAAAAACTTCGTCCAAAAATTCACATAAAACAGCAGTATTAAAAACACCCAAATGTTTTTACAGGCCAGCATAGAGTGTGCTGGTACTCTGAGCATTAGAGATTGAGATGTGTGGAAGACTTCTGTTGTGAAAACTGGTCCAATCCATGCTAACATAGGAAAACATGTATAAAATCAGATGATAATAATGATTTTTAACATAGGCACAGAGACACACATTTTTGGAGAGAGGAATAGTTGATTAAATTAAGCCCAGTACTTTAGTAGTACTTTATTTTATCGACCCCCCCCCCCTCTCCATGGTTGAAAGGCAAAAATGACTTCGGTGAGATTTGAATTAACTTAGAATATAGAGTGATGCAATGAAAAACCGCAAGACATTTTGCCTGAAACTCTATTGTTTCTGTCATTCTATCGTACTGTAATATTCATAATCCCATATATATATATATTTCCAATTTATGTCATACATATGCTTATATCTGTGTTTGTCTGGATGTCATGTTTGCTTATGAGGATGAAGGTATATATATGTGTGTGTGTGTCTGAGTGTATGTATGTATGTATATATATATGTGTGTGTGTGTGCACGTGCGCACACACATCAGGGCAAAACAGAAAGGAGAGAAGAGCACTTAATACTAAAAGTAGAGTGATATATCAAGTTTTACTCAAAGCTGAAAAAGCTTCCCAATTCGTAATATATATATATGTATGAAACATATGAGCAAGACGTGGACCGCTGACCCGTCTGGGAGAGTGGTGACTCCAATGAGGAATTGACGCGGGCCGAAATGACCCGTCCAACCCATGCCAGCATGGAAAACGGACGTAAAGCGATGATGATGATGTATGTATGTATATATATTTATATATATATATATGTATGTATGTATGTATGTATGTATACGCAGATGGCTGTGTGGTTAAGGAGTTCGCTTCGCAACCGCATGGTTTCGGGTTCAGTCCCACTGCGTGG
>JAOPJM010531388.1:0-10163 GCA_027124095.1 Muusoctopus leioderma
CTATACATACATACATACATACATACATACATACATACATACATACATACATACATACATACATACGTGTGTGTGTATGTGTGTGTGTGTTTGTGTCCGTATTTATGTTTAGATATGTTTAAAAACCACCGTTATTGGTTATGTTTAGACCCTTTATATCCCGTATTTTAGCGGTTTGACAAATATAATCCGTAAAATAAGTACCAGACTGAAATAAGTACTGTTCTATGGCGGACTATAACAGTGAGAAAATAAAAATAAAATATATTATATACTCATGTGCATATACATATGTATCGCCATTCATATATAACTGCTTAAATTTGTTTTTTCCGTATTTATATAGTCATACACACATATATACGCAAATTAATGTATACACACACGCAAACACACACACACACATACACACACACACACACACACACACACACACACACACATATACACACATATATACACACACATATGTTATTACTAGACAGATATTTTTAAAGTACAACTATTAATTTCTTCTCGGCAGAGCTGTTCTGCCAGAGAACGGGTCGCAGATGGCGGATAGCGATACGGCCACCAGATATGGTGGTTAGTTGCGATATAAGTGGGCTCCTGCTGGACGAATAAGCAGCCCTGGACCAAACAGCGGTATGCTACTAGGGGAGATAGAACAATGGGTGACACTGTTGGCTCTTGGGAAACACTCTCACAACCCAGTGATATAGATACGACTAGGCGAGTAAAGGCCGCCTCTAAGTAAGCCTAGTCTTCGCGGATCTAAGAAAAATTACCAATTTGGTGACTGGCGCGAATAAGACCACTAAACACTGCAGTCTGGTCAGGTTGCATACGAGTAACCATACCGCATCATCCTTCGCGCGAGTTAACAAGGGACGCGTTCGGGCCTTAGGCAGAGGAGCCCGTTCGAAAAATATATTGCAGTCTCCACCCAATGCCGGGAGGACTAGCGATGGGCCTACTACTCGTCCTGGGAGGCGTGTGGTGGATGCACAAAGGTTGTATGTCCCAGGACCCCAAAGGGGGTCCAGGAGGGAGAAAACGTTAGCAATTGGCAACTGGAACGCTACTACCCTTACAGGTAAGGAGCAGTAACTAGTGGAGGAGGCCAGATGTTACCGGCTAGAAATAGTCGGGGTTTCCTCTACAAAGTTCCGTGGCTCTGGTACCGTAGATTTGGATGGAGGATGGAAACTCCACTATTCAGTTGTGGTGCCAACTAGGACTGCGCAGGTGGGAGTGGGGATACTCACAAGTCCCCGGATGTTGGAATGTGTTATGGAATGGATCCCATTGGGCGGGAGGATTTGTCTCCTGAAGCTTAGGCTGAAAGAAGGGCCTCTGGTTGGTGTAAGTTTATGCGCCAAACAGAGAGTCCGAATACAGATCCTTCCTTGACGAAGTCACTGCAGCTTTAGATGTAGTTAAGACTGAGTCATTTGTCCTACTGGGAGATTTCAATGCACATGTTGGCACAGATCACCTGACATGGAAAGGAGTGATTGGGAGGAACGGTGACCACGATCTAAATGTGAACGGAGAGGCCTTATTAGACTTCTGTTCTGGTAATGGGCTCTCTATTATGAACACCTTTTGCCAGCACAAAGATATCCATAAGTATCCATGGTATAAGGGAAATCTAGGACAGAGGTCAATAATTGATTTTTTGTATGTCTCTGATCTCTTTGATTCTGTACTGGATGTCCGTGTTAAGAGAGGGACTGAGCTGTCAACTGATCACCACCCAGTTGTCTGCAACCTGAGACTACCTAAAGTCAAGAAAACCCACAAAACTGGCAGGTCCAGCACGGCCTGCAGGATAAAGTGGGAAGTGCTGGCTGATGAGGGGGTCAGGACCAACTATGCAGGCACTATTGCATCCAAATTCAGAGAACTTCCGGTGCAAACTGAGGACGTCGAAACGGAGTGGAGATTGTTCAGCTCGGCAGTTTCCTCTTCAGCTGTTAAATGGTGTGGACGAAAGCGGCTTGGTGTGGCGCCGGGTGGCAGGAGAACCCCCTGGTTTAACCAGGAAGTTAAAGATGCCATCCGAGCAAAGAACGAGGCTCACATAGCTTGGGTTGGAAATAAGTCTTCCTTCTTGCACTTGCGGAGGCGCGAAAAGTCACTGTAGAATCAGTAAAGACGTCCAAGGTTAAGACATGGGAGGACTTTGGAGTTAAGCTGGAATCTGACTTCAGATTGGCAAATAAAGTATTCTGGCAGACCATCTGCCGACTTCGTAATAAGAAGTCCCCTTCCACACCTGCCATCAGGAACTCGTCTGGGGTTCTTCTCTCCATAGAGAAGTGCTTCCTCGGGAGGTGGAGAGAATACTTTGCTGATCTCCTAAACCCAGTCACAATAACATCTTCTGGTGTACACGAGGTGCATATGGGGGAGAAAGACTAGCCTCACAGAAGCTGAGGTCATAAGAGCAATTAAAGCGCCCAAATATGGCAAGGCTGCTGGGGAGGATGAAATCCGGTCCGAGATGTTAAAAGGCCTTAAATAGAGAAGGTATGCTCTGGCTGACCCGTGTGTGCCGGGTGGCCTGGACTTCTGGAAGGGCACCAAAGCAATGGCAATCGGGAGTGGTAATCCCAATTTTTAAAAGGGGAGACAAGAGAGAGTGCTCTAATTATAGAGGAAACTCCTTGTTAAGCCTCCTCAGTAAAGTCTACGCTAGGTGTCTGGAAAATAGATGTAGGGATATTGTCGAGTCCAAGCTAGCTGATGAACAGTGTGGCTTGCGTCCCAGACGTAGCACAGCCAACCAAATATTCACTCTATGGCAGGTCTTTGAGAAATCATGGGTGTATTGCCAAGAGGTGTATGCTTGTCTCATGGACCTTGAAAAGGCATATGACTGCGTGCTGCAGGACTTGCTGTGGAGGGTTTTGCAGGAGTTTGGGATCGATGGACAGCTTCTTGTTGCCTTGAAGTCCCTATGTTTGTGTTCAGATAAATGGTGCTAAGTCAAAACCTTTTAATGTGGGTGTTGGACTCCGCCAGGGGTGTGTGTTGTCACCTCTCCTGTTCATAATCTTTATGAACTGAATTGACATGCACAGCCATGGCGGAAGTGGTATCAAAATCAGCGGGTGTAGGATCAGTTGGCTGATATTTGCAGACGACATGGTACTACTTACCCTGTCAGAAGGTGATCTCCAGTATGCACTAAATAGGTTCACTGCCGAGTGCTGTAAGGAACCATATTAATTAACTTGAAAAATTTTTTATAAAAAAACTGAACTGTAAATTCTATGGTGTGTATCAGATCAAACTTCCATTTGATCTGATAGATTAATCAATCAACATGAAGTATATTGTCACAAACTTTGGTGAGAGATACACAACAGATATTGGCAATTCTGCTATGTGTAAATGTGTCGTCAGGGTAATAACTTGTTTCTACCATAGACACAAGGCCAACAACCCCCAGTACTTGACTGGTAATTTATTTTATTGAACCCGGAAGGATGAAAGGCAAGGTTGACCTAGGCGGTATTTGAACTCGGAGTGCAGTGAGCCAGAATGAATACTGCAAAGCATTCTGTCCGACACGCTAACGACTCTGCCAGTTCGTCGCCCATCAGGGTAAAAACATAGCTGTGTTACTGATATGTTAGTCTGTGGCAAAGTGAATGAAAGCTAAAGAGGTTTTTGTATATTTTAAGGAATTTAAAGTTTTATTTGAAATTTTTAAAAAAATTGGTTTTTAATATTTCTTCCTGAAAAATAATAAGTTGTAAATGGCCAAGTTTGTCAAGTGCCAAACTAAAATGTATTACAATACAGTTTTGTTAGTTCTGAGTTGAAATCTCACTGGGGTGAACTTTGCTTTTCATCCCTCTAAATTCAACAAAATATAGAGTAGTAACATTCAGGAGTTGATGCACTCAGATATCTCTTCTTCCTTTCAACAAGTGGTCTTGTATCTAAGTAAAGAATCAATATTTATTTCTGAAAGGTATGTGTTTAGCTCATTAAGATAAAAAAAAAAATAATAATTCAACATAATGATGGCAAATTTCTCAAATCATAGTTTATTATTGAAACAATCTCTCCAGAAGAATCATAATTTTACATCCACTTTCCATGCCGGCATGTGTTAGACAGGTGATTTACATCCACTTTCCATGCCGGCATGGGTTAGACAGGTGATTTCCATCCACTTTCCATGCCGGCATGGGTTAGACAGGTGATTTCAGACTGAGTTGGGTCTTGACTTTGAATCACCACTCTCCTAAAAAGGCCGGCGGTCTATGTTTCGTTTCATTTGGCACGTTTTCTACAGCTGGATGCCCTTCCTATCACCAACCACTTTACAAAGTGCACTGGGTGCATTTTATTGTGGCACCAACACTAGAAAGGCTGTCATGTCCAAAGCGCAACTAAAGAGTCCTCTCTAACCTAAGTTGTCTCCGTTGTATAGCAAAATTCAAAATTCACTCATCTGTCTGTAGCCTTGTAATGGTATATAATAACACTGATATACAGTCAGATTGATTAATTGAAATTCTTGAAGAAATATTCTGAATTAAAATTTGTTTGGAAATTTAGTTGATGTCTTAAAATCTTCATATTTCATTATGTAAAAAAAAAAAAAAAAAATCTATTTCTCTTGTTTGTATTTTTCAGTGATCTAAACACCAATACATCTGATGACAGCGATAGAACACTTGTACCTGTAAGTATTGATCTCTATCAAACATTCTTTCTCTCATCATTTGTAACTGATATTTTTGTATACTACCTTCATTGTATACTACTTTTGTTGTTTACAGAGTATAGAGGATAAGACTCTGCTGGACAGAGTTGATTCTTCTGAGTTAGCCCCTGACGATTCCTCAGAACACAACTGGACCCGTCAACACAGTGTAAGTAAATCTGACCTTTTATAGCAACCTTACAGATTTTGGAAGGTTATTATTAACTCTTAACATCCTGTTGAAAATTTTCTAAGTCCTGTAATGTTTAAGCAGAAAATGTCTGAAAACAGGATTTTTGCAGCTTATTTATTATGAAAAACAGGTGTTTGAGGTGTTTCACACAACAAATAGCTCATTTTCACCATATATATAGTTCAATGATCCATATCAATTTGATGATGCACTACCATGTGGAACCATGTCCTACTGGACATGAGAGTAGATAAAATGTGATATTTGAGTGCTTGGTCCACTAGACAACTTCATTGCTACACAGCAGTGTATATAGTTTTTTTCTTACTTCAACTCAGAACAACAATGTCACAAGTGTAGTTTATTATGTGAAACAGCAGAATCCAAGGACACGAATTATGGTCTGTATTGGCAAATAGTAAGTGCAAAAAATTCACAAAGTGTCATGACAAAAGATGGGAGATCTGATGTTCCAGACAGAGCCCCTCATAATAAAGTGTTTGTTATGTCTCTAGTAATAGTATCTCATGGGGTGAGGTAGAGAAGTTAGATTTGTAATGTCAATGAATGTCTCAAAGAGATAGATCTGTAAATGAATTTTAATTAACAATAAATGGGAATTTGAAACTGTGTTGTATCCTGGCCAGGCATGTAGCCCACCTCTTGCCCTACTTTGTTTAACAGGAATCAAAATATGTGTTAATAAGAACTACTTTGTTTTGTCATGCGGTTAATAGTTTGGACAAGACCAGAAGTAAACCAAAATTATGTCTTGGATGATATATTTCAGTTTAATTTGAAACAGCGATATTTAGAATATTATACATTAACTTGTGGTTAAGATTTTTAATAAACTTCATTTCAAATTCAGTTTTGTAGTTAAGGAAAAATAAGCTCTCAGATGAGATTGACAGTTTTTAATATATGTTTAGTTATTCATCAGTGGCACTGTGGCTAAATTATTAGGCTGCTAGGCACAGTCAACTGTTAAAGAACAGTTATTTTTATTACAAGATATCCTTGAGTACGACATTTAATTCAGTTTACTTCAGTGTAACTAACAGTCAATTTAAAGTGAAGGAAAAAAGTTACATAGATCTTCTTTGTACAAGATTCTTGTTTTTCAATGATTCAAATGTTTGGGGAACTATTCCTTTGCTTCTGAATAAATCCTATTACTTCACTTTGGGTTGTTATAGATACACTGAATTAGCTCTACTGGATCAGGGCTGAGCTGGGGCTAAAAACCTTACAACTAAAACTTTCAGATACAAGGGATCAGAGAAGCGAAATGATGCAACTTAAAATTTAACTTTATCCTAGAACTAAATTGCTTGTGAGGTTTACTACTCATCTATGGCACTTATTCTTGGATGTGTATGTAGTACCATACTATGTGCATACATAGTACCATATACTGGATTCCTGGATGTGTACATACATAGTACCATATACTGGATTCCTGGATGTGTACATACACCTGACTGGATTCCTGGATGTGTACATACATAACACCAGACTGGATTCCTGGATGTGTACATACATAACACCAGACTGGATTCCTGGATGTGTACATACATAGTACCATATACTGGATTGCAATGAGGAATCTTTATTTCTAAACTAAAGGTAATAACGTTCTTATCCACTAAGCCATATGTTGTTACCTTAAGTTTATAAATAAAGGTCCCTAGTTCAAATTCAGTCAGGTATTATGTAGACATCCATGAATAAGACACCTGATGATGATTGGAGATCAAACCAATTGAAACATAGTATAGATGTAAATATTGGAAAATATTTCATCTCTAAAGATGAAGTTAATAGTCTTAAATATTATAATGGTATTAACAAATCCTCTCAGACATTTAGCCATCATCATCATTTTTTCCTAATTATTTTTGTATTTTGATTTTTTTGATATATTGTTTACCTGTCTTGTTCTTTATAGCTATCTGTTCAACTGAAAGAGTGGAATATTCCATTTGAAGATATTACTATTGGAGACAGAATAGGCATAGGTCGGTTTGGTATTGTACATAAGTAAGTATCAGCTGTAATTTTTGTTCACTTTTTGTATATTGTAGCTCTCTATTTCTCTCCTAGTCCAAGGATATTTATTAGTCCTGCTTGGACTTGGTCACTTTAAAGAAAGCATGCTAGTGTATTAGTTAGGGTTCTGTGTCTTGTAACTGTGGAAAACCGTTTGTGTGTTTATGTGTGGGTGTTTTTTGTTTATGTGTGTTTGTGTTGCAAAACTATACACTGTGTTAGTATGTGTGTTTGCGCATGTGTTGCAGGAACTACATGTAGTTTTAGTACGTATTTTAATGTTTTGCAGGCACTACGTGCATTGTTAGTACAAGTGTTTGTATATTTTGTATATTTTGTATATTTAGTATTTTGAAAGTGTTCAAAAGAACACAAATTCTAGTGTTTGTGTGTTGCAGAAAGTATATGCGGTGTTAGTACGAGTGTATGTGTTGCAGAAAGTATATGCAGTGTTAGTACATGTTTTTGCATGTTCATTACAGAAACTACATGCAGTGTTAGTATGTGTGTATGCGTGTACTGCAGTAATATAGTGTATATTTGTATAGCTAGAACCTATACACTGTTTGTCTATGACTGTCAAACTGAAGCAGCATAATTATCTTGAAGTTATAAATTCTGTTAATCATACTGTCAAGCAAACATTTTCAATAACGTGGGGTCTAATTTTAAAAGTTCTTGAATTTAGCTTTGACTTAATGATCTGCCAATAATTTATAATACAGTTAAGGTTTTCAGACTGTCTAGGTCAAAACAAAGTATCAATTTTATAACCTTGGATAAAGTTTTGATTAATTTGGGCAGAATGAATAGGTGCATTATCATATTGGTGTGTTGCCAATTTTGAGATGAGTAAATTATTGCACAAAGAGAAAAATATGGTTTTGTAAACTCTCTTCTTTGTAATATAGCACAGTGACTCTTTCATAGCAAAGTATGAGTGGTCCAACACCTTGATTGACGAAATGTCCCTAAAACATTGTTCCACCTACCAAATCCTCATGTATATTGTAAATAATCTTCCCTTAATATTTCTTTTGATTTTCTCAGATATCTATGATGGCCATCTTTGAGGAGGGATAACTTTGATTCATCTAACATTTTGGGGAGGGATAACTTTGATTCATCTAACATCTTTGAGGAGGGATAACTTTGATTCATCTAACATTTTGGAAGAAATTAAAGTCCTCTTGGTATACAGTTCAAGAGATTACTTTCTGTTAGCAATTTTTCTTTTGACAACTTGAACTTTTATGTACAAAACCTTCTACAAATTCCGGATTCTTGAGATGTAATGATATATCTGGATACATTTCAGTGGCTTGTAATGAAATTCTTCCATAAGAAATTAATGTTCTGCTTCATGTCACTAAGGGCTATTTCTGTAAGCCTTTTCTTATCTCTTGAACTCAGTCTTTCTTTCTACTAGACCATTTTGTTCTAATTGCTGACCCTCTCTTGATTTTGATGGACTATTCTATGTATGGTGGTTCATAGAATATTTAATTTTCTTTCTTTAAGCTCCTTTTTGATGGTCCTAAAGCTATGGCCTTCATCATGAAGTGAAATCATTTTTGGAAGGTGATAGATGTACGATTAGTTTAGTGGGAACCATCAAACCTAAAATAGATTGCACTATCCAATTACATAAGCACTTTTAAAAAAAAACCTTAATAAGTGAATTTAAAAAAAATGAATTTTTCACATCTTAAGAAAAATCAAAATAAAAAAACAAAATTGATGTAAAGGAACAAAAATGGAACTAAAGGAATAAAAAGAAAAGAAAATGCTTATCAAATTTCAAAATTACAATCATATACTCATAGTAATTAAAATATGTGTGTGTGTGTGTTTTTTTTGTGCGTGTTTGTGTAATGCTTTACTGCTATAACCAACGAGTTCTGTCCCTGGGAAAGACACACAACTCTACCTGACTATCAATAGGTTCCACTCCTTATCCTCATAGTGGAATAGTTAGCATTAGGAAGAGCATCCAGCAATAAAACAAATTGTTCCAACAATGTATATAATTTTGAAAAACAAAACCTCACACAGACCATAGGTAGACAGTATGAAACATGTATTAGGTGTATGATGCTGCATTGTAGTGAGTGTGGAAGATCTATGAAGGCTACAGAGGAATGAGTTGACTATGATCAGCTAAATGTGCTATGTTAACTTACATGAAGAGGAAGAGCACGACTAAGCTGAGAGAGCAGCTGAGGATGAGGAATAGTGTCCATGATGTTTGCAAACCCTCAATGGTTGATGTCCTTACATGAACTCCTGCAGGCTGACACCTGTAGGGAAAACATAGGTAGGGAGTTAATTTCAGTAGGTTGTAGTTCTGGGAAGGAAGAATTGAACAGGATTTAGTGCAGGGTTGGGGGGGGGGAGTAGACACAGTAGGGAAGAAGAGGTGGGTGTATTGGGCGAGATTGGGCAGAGGTAGTACACAGCTTGCTAGTTCAGAGAAGCAGAAGTAGTTGTAGGATCAGTAGAAGAGGCAGAAAGAAGAAACAGTGCATCTGTGAAGTAGTGGTTGTAACAGAATCTTTAGGGAAACTGTTGACAACCAATCAGATAGTAATTTTGGGATGCAGTCTAGAATTGTGTAACTATTGAATGAAGATCTTACATCACAGAGATAATTGATGAAATGTTTCGGAGTGATCTGTAAATTTATTATGACTGATGTGTCATCCATTATTCTGATTTACTTGTGCAATGCACATTGTTAGATGCAGCGATGCAGGGAGGACATTTTGCATGAAAGCTGCTATCCATATCCAATCAGCTTTTGCATATCTAAAGGTTCTACTTTTGATTACACTGAAAGAAGACAAGGCAGATATTGCTAGTGTGGTAATTCATCATGGTTCTAGCTATTTATCTGTACATATAAGTTATCTTGTCTCCCTAGTGTCTCTTGACAGGTTGATCAGTTATGGCAGGAGTATATGTTATATTTTGACACTTTGAGCTTCTCGATGTTTAAGATATATGTGTGTTTGTTTCGTTATTGGATGAAATGTTTTCAGTTGTGTAGCATTGAAGTGTTTGTTAGACTTAGAGTTGTCTCTGCTGTTTATTTATTTACCTACTTTGATCATTTATAAAATGGACAGGGAGGGAGACATTAGAAGGTCGATAAAGGAAAAATACTTCATTGAAAAGTTTAAACCTAAA
>JAOPJM010531411.1:0-10162 GCA_027124095.1 Muusoctopus leioderma
GGTGGTGGTGGTGGTGGTGATGATGGTGGTGGTGGTGGTGGTGGTGGTGGTGGTGGTGATAGTGATGGTGGTGGTGGTGGTGGTGGTGGTGATAGTGATGGTGGTGGTGGTGGTGGTGGTGATAGTGATGGTGGTGGTGTCTCCCTTATTACACCATATCTACAATCCTGCTATTAATATTTTCCACTCATCTCACCTCTGGTGTGCCTTTCATACTTATTTCAAACATTGCTTTAGTATTCTCCATCATCACCACCACCATACTTATTTCAAATGTTGCCCTAGTATTCTCACCCCATCACCACTCCCACCACTCCCAATGATAACAGTAACAACAACAACAACAACATCAACAGACTTGTTACCATGTGTTCAGAAATACATAAGATGGAAAAATCCCTATTTCTGAAGAAAAAATAAATAAATAAATAAATAAATAAAGCCTTGTGATACAAGAGGGAAAGTGGGGTTGTTTCTTGCTGCTGCTGCTGAAGCTGTGAATGTCAGCTGTGATATAAAGATAACTTTGCTGCTAAACCCATCTTGAATAACAAACTGTTTCAACACTTTTTATGGAAGTCTCAGAATTCTTTGAGAGAGAGAGAGAGGGGGGGGGATATAGGGAAGAGGAGAAGCAAGAGTGAAGAAAGAATAGATAGACAGACAGACAGACAGACAGACAGATGGTAGTGAGTCTCAATGGAATCAGTGATGTAATTAGAGAGAGACACAGGCGCTTTGCGGGACATTGCTGGAGAGCTAACCAACAACTCGTGTGTGATGTCCTCCTATGGATATACTTAGGTCAGCCGTCCAGCAAAAACATTCATCACCCAGCTCTGTACGGACATCAGATGTTGATTTGCTGACCTTCTGAATGCTATGCAGGATCGTGATGGGTGGCGTGATTGAGTCAGGCAAATCCGAGCAAGCTCGATGAGTGAGACCCATAACCTATTAGGTCATATGTGTACCCCACTGAAGGAAGGAGGGATGGACGGATGGATAGATAGATAGATGGTAGTGAGTCCCAGAAACCTGTTGGGTCATAGGTGTACCCCACTGAAGACTTTACCCTTCATGTAGAGAATATACAGCAAGTTAATTTAATTAAGCTTATCCCGCTCTAGGCTATGGCCACACAAGTTAGACAGAACTGCAAGTTAATGAAACACTAATTTAGTTTTATCCAGTGGTGGACCTATAATTTGTGGACCCTGAAACTTAATCTGTAATGGGGTCCTCTTTGCAACCAGCAACACTAGTGCAACTCATTAAAACAGTTGCTTCTGGGGACCCTCCACAATTAGGGACCCTCAAGCTTAAGCTTCATTAGTTTCATAGTAGATCCACAACTGGTTTACCATTGATTGGTAAACCAGTTCTGACAGTGACTTGATCCATTCCATTTACAGCCTATTTACAGCTGGATTGGCTGTAAATGGATATGTGCAGATACATGTGTTGGAGTTAAAGTGCAGGAATTCATTACTTACAACGGATCATATAGCAATGAGTTCAAACCTTAACACAGCCACTGATTCAATTGAAGCAACAGTGCTAAGTTAGCTAGGTCTTTTTTTTATGTAAATAAACAAACTAAGTACATCTTCCCCAATTAGTTAAAGTCTGTCTCTAGCCTATAGGCCCATTAGGCTGGAGTTTATCCCAGTTTCTGTGGTGTTCCACCCTGAATGGGATGCTAGGTTAACTACCACCTGTAGATGGTACTCATTTTTCAGCTGAGTGGACTGGAGCAACATGAAATAAAGTACCATACGATCATGAGCCCAACCACCCAACCACCTAACCACCTAACCACTAGGTCACATCTTGTCCAATACCAACATTAAATTACAAATATAAAACAAAGTTAAGATGCTAGAACAGTGAGCTCATGGTCATGTGTTCAAATCTCTCTACAGCAATTGTATTGTGACCTTGAGTGAGAAAGGTACACACAACTCTGCTTGCAATAAACTACCCAGCTGATAAAACTAATTCTACTTCTATTTCATAGTTAAGTGGTCAGTGGCTGGAAAAAATTAATAAAAATTGAAAGGGGATAAAGAAAATCATTGAGTAACAGGTATGGCTGTGTGGTTAAGAAGTTCGCCTTGCAACAACATGGTTTCAGGTTCAGTCCCAAAGTATGGCACCTTGGGCAAGTGTCTTCTACTACAGCCTCGGACTGACCAATACCTTGTGAGTGAAATTTGGTAGATGGAAACTGTGCACAAGCCCATCATGTATGTGTGTGTGTGTGTGTGTATATATTCTGTCCAATCCATGCTAACATGGATACACAGATGTAAAACCAATGAAAAAACTATATATATATATATATGTCCACTCAGACAAAATGGGTAATCTTTACAGCATGGACATACATACATACATATGATCACTTTATTCATAAGGAACTCCATAGGAACTACAAAAAGACTGAAAAATCTGATCTATCTAATATTAGCGACAAGGCATTCGACATAGTCTCTAAACTACAACCTGAGGATAGGACCAAATCACTCCAACCCAAAACCCCTAAGTTTAACTTAAAGGATCATAAATCTAACTTCTCCTGTAACCCTCTATTAGATTAATCTGCCCATCCAAATCAGATATAGGTAGGATTAGCAAACAAATCATTGATTGAATAATACCTACTATTAGAAACTACATTAAGCTTGACCTCTGGGGTAACACGGATCAGGTTATAAACTGGTTTAGTAACCTAAAGGATAAATCAGTACTTTCTTTTGTACAATTCGATATTGATAGCTATTACTGATCCATATCTCCCATCCTTTTGAATAAAGCCCTCATCTTTGCATGAAAAATAGCTAACTTAGAAAAGGATGAAATCAACATTATATTAACCGCTAGAAGAACATTACTAGTATTTGAGGGTGAATATTGGTCCCGGAAAGCTACGAACGATAACTTTGATATTACTATGGAATCATCCGATTCCACACAGCTAACGAACCTGGTTGGATTATTCCTCCTTCATAAACTGAAAGAGGAATTTCCAAACATTGGAGGGGGCTTATATCAAGATGACTCTCTATTAACAGTAGACAGCCATACACCTTCCATGCCGGAAAGACTTAGGAAAAACCTGAGAAAATTCTTCAGTCATTATAACCTCTCTATATCATTTGAGATGAACCCTAGGGTAACTAACTTTCTGGATGTAACATTAGATCTAAACACAGGATTATATTATCCCTTCTATAAGCCTAATGAAAACCTGCAATACATCCACAAGTTTTCTAACTACCCTAAATCTATAATTAAAGGACTAGTTAAAAATATCTCCATTAGAATCTCTAAGCTATCGGCTAACGAGAATATCTTTAATAATATACTACGAGGCCCTAAGAAGTGGTTACAATGAACTTATTAAATACATACCTGGGAGTGACCATACTCCTAGGGGTAATAAGTGTGGTAATAGCATAGTGTATATAAGTGGTAGGGATATTACTAGTAGGAAATTTTCATCTAACCATCCCTGTAATAAGAATAAACCCAATCCAAAAATTACTGGACAGAATTATAACATCTCTGTTATCAATAATAATCTCTCTCATTCACAGCCTAAACTTAGTATTGTAGGATCCGTAGGTAGAGATTTTAACACCACCCTCAATAAGAATTGTAGAGCTAAGAATAGGAAACGACATGTTAGTTGGTTTACACCACCCTATTGTGTTCAGGTTAGGACCAACATTGCTAAAAACTTCTTTAGGATTCTTAGAAGTAACTTCCCACTCCAGCATAAATACCACCAAATATTTGACACTCGGACTGTGAAAATTTCTTATTCCACAACTCCTAATTTGGCAGACAATATAGCTAAAGCTAATAATTATAAACTTAAAAGAGTAGCTAATGATGTAATTGTAGACACTAATAACAGTAGCATGGATATTATTAATAATAATCGCAATACTAGGAGATTTCTATCTCAACCTTCCACCCGATCGGAAAACCCTTTAACCTCTTCCGAGGCTATGATTAATTCTAGTAGTAACGACATAAATAGTGATTATAGAGACCATATTGCCACACCTAATAGCGACACTAATGAGATACAGGCAGCCCCTATGTAACAGCATAGCAGTATTAAGAGCTCTAGCACTAAGAAAATTTTGAATAGTTTGCCCCCAAGGGAATCCAATAAATATCCCTACAGAACTTGTAATTGTAGGGATAGGAATAATTACCCACTAAAAGGTAACTAACTAACTAAAAATGTAGTTTATAAATGCAGTGTTATAACACATAACAAAACCAATCATTGCATAGGCTCCACTTCAAAATTTTTTTAAAATAGGTATTATTTACATAAACATTCTTTAACTAATAACAAACTAATAAAATCCACCTCATTAGCTGAACATGTATGGTCTCTGAAGCAGAATGGATTTGACTACAAACTTGATTGGTCGGTGATTGGCACTGCGATGCCATATACAGGTGAGCAAAGAAACTGCTTGCTCTGTCTTAAAGAACCTCTTGGGAGGCAATAATTTATTAAATAAATGTAATGAAATCATAATAAATTGCAACCAGAAAATTTTGAAAAAATTTAAATATTATAAACCTAATGTAGCGGGTAGATGATCCTTGTTCACTAGTGCAATACACTTTCCTTTACAACCATATACTTCTCATTCTAACCTGTCTGTGATCATCTCCATGTCACCGTAAGCCTACCTTAAGTCCTCTCTTCCTCAAACATAACTCCTTGAACCTAATATATTCCTTGAGCATCCCTTTCTATTTCTTTTACTTCCTCCATGACATTTACCAGGGATCTGGTGAATTGTATGCTGGCTGCATACATACAACAGTAGGGAGTGTATTTATTGTACTGTATTTTATTTTATTATATTATTTATTACTATATTGTATTCCATTCTAATGTATGCATCTCACTTACATCTGTATAATTTCATCCTTAATTAGGTGACTACTTTACCATGCCAACATCTATGAACACATACATTTATATGTATATGTGTGCATATGTATGTACCTATGTATGTATGTACGTATGTATCCATGTATGTATGTATGTTTATATGTATGTATATGAATTTGTGTGAATATATATATATATATATATATATATATATGTATGTGAGTATATATATATATATATATTATGTATATTTGAATATATGTGTCTATTTCGATGTATGTTTATATGTATCTATGTGTGTATGTGAATGTCTGTGGGTGTATCTCTGTATATATATATATATGTTTGTATATGTGAGTGTGTATGTGTATATGTATGCATATATATGTGTATATATATATATATATATATTTATGTATATGTGTGTGTGTCTAAATATGTGTGTTAATGTATATATATATATATGTGTGTATGTGTATATACACACATACACACATATATATATATGTATGTATGCATATATGTATGTATGTATGCATATATGTGTGTGTATATGTGAGCATATATGCGTATGTGTGTTTGTATGTATGTGTGTATACACATGTGTATGTATGTCTATCTATGTGTATATATATGTATATTTGTATATATATATATATCTGTATGTGTATATGTGTGTGAGTATGTGTATGTTTGTGTGTATATACACGTATATGTGTCTGTGTATGTGTATGTATAAATATACACCACTTCTCCTATTCCCTCCCTTACCATGATTTATAACCCTGTCTGTCCTCTTTAAACCTATCTAGTATACTAAAACCTCATGTCTGGTCAACTTATCAGCAGTAATTTATCTTCTAATTCTTTTGATACCATGCCTGCTGTCATACAGACCAAACTAACGGCATGACATGGGCATATGCTAATGCAAAATCTCTCTCTGTATGTATAGTATAAATCGAGTCTGATTGGTCGAAGGTCCTTTTATGATCCCTTGCAAACCATTAAGCCACTCTCCTTGACAAATCTATGTATCTGTGTATATATATATATTCTTGCCTGGTTTGTTACATATTTATAAATTGACACTGATGGACTGGGGAGGCTAACATGAATAATGTTCAATGAGGGATTGCATAAGTAATTATGCAATACACCTCAATCGTTACCCTGGGGAAATAGCTGTATGCCAATAAATTATGTAATTTGAACATCAGCTTTTCATTTCTTATTACTGCATATATATATATATATACCACAACAAAGGTGTGTACATGTATATATAACACACTTATGTACACGTAAGTGTGTAACGGCGATCGCTGTGACTTTTAGCCTCGAAGAACAACTTCTCCCTATAGGCTTTTTTAGTTGTGTTAAAAACACAACATTCTCCACATGACCAGTCAGACTGCCAGATGCTAGCGTTTCGAATGCTATCTCATCAGTGACAACCATGCTATTTTTAGATCAGCTTGGCAAGCTAATACACACATCAGTGTCAGTATTCTGATACTGATACTACAATAGAAACGAAAGCTTCTATATCTCCATATGGTCGGTGGAAACTGCAGAAATAAACATCTGCTGTGGTTTGTTTTTCCAAGAACATCAGACCTCTCTTCTGGAATAAAATTGAGTAAACTGTTTGACTTTTCCAAATACATTTTCCCTCATAAAGTCTTTTAGCAACTCCTTCAGCTTCAAATTGTTGATAATATTCGATCACAGAACACTGACATAGCGGTAATTCCTGGTGGACTTACACATGTTTGGCAACCATTAGATGTTGATATCAATAAACCATTTAATGACATGATGTGGCTGAAATGGAGTAACTGGATGCGTGATGGAGAAAAATCATACACGAAATGAGGCAGTATGCGGGCTCAATCCCTGCCTCTGATCTGTGAATGGATCGTTAATTCATGGAAGGAAATAATATATACTTATGTAGAAGTCGAATTTTTGGGGCGAAATTTGAGGGGTCGACTATTACATGGATACAAGTTCTGGGAGACTGAAATTCAAGGTACAATACAAACTATCATGTCAGTAGTAGAACACCAAATGATCTCTTAAATGAATAAAGGAAAAAGAAAAACAAAATGTTACTGTAATAATAGTAATAAGTATCCTGTACACGCATTAAAACACATAACCTACTAAGTAAATATGGCCCTGTAGCTCTTGTGAATATTTACACTTGCTGTTTTAATCGTATCCATCGTATGATCGACTACCTTCGTCGCAGTGCAGAATTTTCATTTCTATTGGGGTAATTCAATGCAGTTTAAGGCTATAAATTTTAAGTGAATGTAAATGAATTCGTAAGCTTTATTGATGCATACAAGACTGAAGTAGAAATTGTATATGGCTTTAAATTACAATTACATGGTAAATCTTAAACATGAAAAGCACAAAAAGTTCATTAAAATCCTGCAAATGCACACTGTTCATCATCTTCAGCACGGAATCATCAAGGTGAATATCATCATACGGATCCTCTTCACCATCGCTGTCCATAATTATAGGTTGAACATCATCTGCTCTTCATCATCATCATCATCATCCTACATATATTTGTCTTCTGTACATTCCAATGCATTCAAAATTACACATTTCTTGAATGATTTGATAATAATGTCAGCTTTTATTTCCTTTCATGAATTAACGATCCATTCACAGATCAGAGGCAGTACCTGAACCCACATGCTGCCTCCTTTCGTGTATGTTTTTTCTCCATCACGCATCCAGTTACTCCATTTTATCCTCATGATGTCATTAAATGGTTTATTGATACTAACACTTAATAGTTGCTAAACACTTGCATGTCCGCCAGTAATTACTACTATATCAGTGTTGTGTTACTGGGCATTATCAACAACACTCTTCACTAGATATAACTTAACAGATCCCAGATGAGCAAGCTCTTTTCCTTCCTTAGTCCACCAGATTGTAAATCCCAGACTTCCTTTATCCATTTTCTACATCCACTTTCATCCATCCAGACTTTTAGTTGCACATGTACAACAATTCCTTTGGAAAATTTCCCTTTTGTTATAGTTTTTCTCTTAAAAACAAGCATCGATTTTAATTTTATACCATCTACCATACAAGAAAGAACTGAAGAAAACCTGCTTTTCTCATGTCCAGTAGTTTTCACCGGTACTGTTTTCTCTCCTAATTAGTTCCCAGTTCGTTTCCCTGGCATATCAAGACTAAGAGGTATTTTGTCCATGTTTCAAATGCTTGATAACATGTAGACTTCTTTCTGTCGATTTCTGATTACAAATTGGTGAAACACTAGTATCTTATGATCTAGATCAGCAAGCAGCTTTTGCACAATATTCGTCCTCTGCCGAAATCATACCACCTCTTGAACCTTGTGCACCATTCGACACTTACCTTAAAATCCAAAGTTCCATCCTTCTTTGATTCCTTTTGCGTATAGATTCGGATGGCTCCACGAATTACACATTTTCCATCTTGAAGATTTCCAAGTACCACTCGGCAACTTTCTTCTCTTATTGTGACCACTTGCAAGGCTGACCTCTGTAAGTACACCTTGTATTCGCATTGTCTGAAGTTTGTTCGATGTCTTTGTCCAGTCTCTCCCAAGTTTCTCCGAAAAACCAAATTCTCTTACTGCTACACATTTTGTTGTCTTCTCGCAACTTCAATAACGTTTAGTTTGAATGCTACTGTATACTTTTTTTGTTTGTTTTTGAGGTATTTTCTCACGAAATGACGAAGAATTTTAAAGCCAAACCTACACGACTGTATCTTGAAAGTACTATACCGGAAGTTACATCAGCTGTGCTACTAAGTGAGATTATGACTCGACTTTGACTTGACTTTTATACAGTCTTCCCGATTGCTGTAGCTGATAGAAATAGTGAACAGTAATACTGGTAATTGTGACTTCATTGCATTAGAGTTATTGCCTTTCATTGCGTATCTGACAACACTGGGTAAACTGCTTCACAGCTGTGTTTACATCTACGAACAGTAGGCTGATGAAGCGTTCTGTACTGGTAAATACCACCCATTCAGAGACATGGTAATTATAGTGAATTATACTGATAAATGCTTATATAATCAAATGATAGTGTGATGTACTTTATATCACACTATTATACTGCAGTTATTGCAGTGCTTCTTCGATAATGAACTGGAGAAATCAATAACCTAATGTTTGTGTGAATTGTACATCAAAACAGATATTAACAAGGTGGGAGGAGGAATTCGTTTCCTTACCGTAATATTTATACACAGGATAATCCCTGGATCAGCAAATGTTGATCTGTTTTCTGTGAAAAACTAGGGCTGACTTTTACATGAGATACATGGAAAATTCCAGAATTTTAGCCCCACAAAAGGGATCGACTTTTATATGTGTATGTACGATACTCTAGAAGTTAACCTTGGCCGGTCCAATGCTTTTTGATGCACCTCCATATTTACAACAATTTCAAGCCTATTTTGATTACATGTAAATCTAAGGAACAGATTTGGCGTCCCATAGTGGCAAACAATGGTCATAGAGTCCTGAAGGAGGTTTTTTGTAAAACCTAGGACACCCAGTGACGGAAGGTGGAATCACAAAATAGCTACCAATACGTCCATTTGTGGTGTCACTTTGCATTTGGTCCATCAATACTTGATAACATTCTACTCGTAGTAACAGCTTTCAGAGCTGGTTCTTAATATCATTTTTCTTGTATAACTGTAGTTTATGCACAACTTTGAAGAACCTAAATTCACTAATAACATAAATATGATAGTGCATGGGCTGTACTGATGATATATATACATATCGAAACGTGCGTCTACATGTGATAAACGAAAGAAAGCCCTTCACATACATGCACTATAGAATATATAACTTTAACTAGATATGAACCTTCAGTCTATGCTTTATATTGAACATTAAATAATTACCTCTAACTCAGAAAAAAACTACGCTACTCTGCTTTGAGATGGAAAACAAAAGTAAAGGAAAATGACATGCAACAATATAGTATATAATTTGATTTCTGGGAACCTGCATCTCCATTTCATTGTGAAAGATATAAGGGTTGAATTGCAGGTCAAATTATTTTTGAAGGTCACGGTTAAAGAGTGACAGACACGTTCAATGTTATTATTTACGTGTGTGTGTGTGTGTGTGTGTGTGTGTGTGTGTGTGTGTGTGTGTGTGTGTGTGTGTGTGTGTGTGTGTGT
>JAOPJM010531430.1:0-10162 GCA_027124095.1 Muusoctopus leioderma
TGGAACTGTAGTAAATTCCTAAGGCAGATACAGTTGAATTGCATTATTAATAATATATATATATATATATATATATATATATACATATACATACATACATACACACATACATATCCATATGTGTATGTTTGGTGCTTCTAGTTACTGCAGTTACTTGTATCCAGGAATTTGGACACAGTGATCTTCAGCAGAATTTCTCATTAGTTGGAGTAGTAAAAGACAAGATTATAGCATGCCATCTACTCCAACTACTTTGAACGTCTGTTGAAGATTGCTGCCACATGATGAAACTATAAGTGTTATCAGTGTTATCAGTGTTTAAGATGAACAATACAGTCTGGAGTTTGTACATTAGCTTATCACAACTTACTAGGGGGGCACACATCTAAGGTCTCAGCTAGGGAACCAAATGCCCTGGTGCCAGCCCTGTTCATATGAGGAGAGGGGTCAGTAAAAAAAAAAGTAAGTAGAAAATGTTGTTGATGTTGTCTTACTCCAGGTCAGCTCTGATTGAACAGACCTGTGAGATTAAAGTCGGTCCATCTATGACTATCCCATCTTATAAATTTATATAAATATATGCAGCATTAAAACATTGTCAAATATCCAATTGAGTATCTATATTTTCCTGCAATTGCATGTGTTGATTCTCAACAACTACCAGATGTTTGCTTACACAACTAGATACTTGTAACTGGAATGGTGGTCATGCTCTTATGAAACTTCCACCAACCCCAGCAGCTATGCAATTATACAAGATGGAACAAAAACAGTGAGGAGTTAAATGCAGTAATGTGCCTTACCTGAGATCATATCCAATTCTGGACAGTTGCCTTCTTCAAGTTGTACATCATCAATGGAAATATCTGCTGAGTTTCCTTCCAGATGAGCTTCAAACATTAACTAAAATGAAAGGTTGAATAAAATTTCAGAAAGCTAAATGAGAAGCACATTAACTAAATTAATGATTCAACATTTCATCAACAATTTTACTTTAAATTTCTCTATACACCCATCTGCACATGCAATTAGCATGTGTGGATGTAAAACAATGATGATGATGATGACAATTGAAGATAATGTAAGTGGAAACATTGAGTAAATCTCAACAACAAAAATTGACGTTAGTTGACACCTCTCATTTACAATGTATTCTTCCCATTCTGGTTTAAAAGAAAACCTTAAAACATGCTTTAAGGTAATTACTGAAATACTTTATTATTCTGATATCAAATCATACTAAGTTTGACTTTATTTTGAATCAAAAGAAACAATTGTAATATTCTGGATGTACTTTGAGCACCATCAAATGAAATCATCATCATAAAATTTTGCTTACCTGATTTTCCATTTCAGTTTTAATTGACTGTTTAAAAAGTCTCCAACTTTCATCTTGAGAACCATGAAGTACAATAGCTTCTTGATCTTGTAGTTCAGTATTATTGCTATATTTATAGATATATAGAGCTTTGTCAATGTTGCCAGACATGTAATAATAGAAAGACAAACAATAGCTTTTGTTCATCTTCAGAAATGCTGGTGTAAGTATCTGGGCAACATTTTTCTCAGTTAGATTTTGGTACTCTAGATGTAAATAATAACCAGCTGAAATAATTACAAAGTAAGTATTAAGAGAAACATCTAATAATAGCACAACAATATATATATATATATATATATATAACCCATGCTAGCATGGAAAAACGGACGTAAAAACGATGATGATATATATATATTTTTTTTTTGTCAAACAAAGAAACATGGTCAAGAACAACAGAATGAAGTGAAAATTGAATGCAGCAATCTTGCATTAACACAATGAATAAGGGCTCAGCCAACAAGAGCTCAGCAACAGTAAGTTAAAATGGGAAATCATCATCTGGTCGAGCTTGCTTGGATTTGCCTGACTCGATTACACCACCCATCATGATCCTGCATAGCATTTGGAAAGTTAGCAAAGCAACATCCAGTGTTTGTACAGAGCTGGTTGATAAACGTTTTTGCTGGCTGGCTGGCCAACCCAAGTATATCCATGTCGGGGTGTCCATAGGAGGACATTGCTAACGAGTTCTCGCTCAGCTCTTTAGTAATGTCCAGCAAAACATAGGCGTCTCTCTTTAATGACATCAGTGATTGCATGAAGATTGCTGTATAGTCTTCGTTTGGTCAGATGCTTTTTCTAGGAGATATTCAGAATGGCTTGTAACATACAGGTGTAAGCACGTATGTCACAAACTATTAAATGTGAAATAGCTCTCATTAATACAACAAATAAAGACAGATAAAACAGACAGCAAACAAATAAACTTGAACACTAATTTTATCCCAAATAATGAAATGAATATATCAGTACCTCATGTCCATTGTAAGCATACTGAACATTAACACAGTGAACAAGAGGAAAAAGAATGAGATTATCACTCACTAACACTGTGTAAACATAGACATGAGTTAGGTAATCACAGACAAAAACAAGAAATATGACCAAAACTATTTCTTGGAACATAGAAGAATAATGCACTCATCTGATTGTCATAAAGTTGCTCACAAACACACTTCAATCTCTGGCCCACAGACATGCTACCTCCTACACTACTACAGTGGCCTGCTGCCTCTGCTCTTCAGAGCTGGCTAGTCTCGTGCTACCTCCACTCAGGCACTACCTACTCACACGTCTTTGCACTTCTCGTCATCTAGGCATGCACTAGCTACTATATCCAGTCCTTCCGTCTCAGAACACCAGTCCTCTGGAATACCATCCCGGCCCATCATTTTTCCTGCATGTTGACTTGCAACTGTTCAAGGAGAACATTAACCACATTGATCACACCAGTGTCGGAAGGTCTGCGAAGGGCATGGGCACAACCCCTTCCTTCAGACACAAATAATAAAATACACATGCACACACACACACACATGCACACACATATATATGTAATAAATGATGTTGTCATAAGAGCTGAATGGATAATGTGCCAACCTATTAAATGAAAAATTTGTATCTCACCATCGGTACTTTTCTGTCCCCACCCTTTTTTTTTTTAGTATCTAACCATGAAGTCTAGTAAAGGTTATTATACATACAATGGGCTTCTGCACAGTTTTCAACTACCAAATTCCACTTGCAAGGCATTGGTCAAACCGAGGCTATGGTAAAATACACTTGCCTAAGGTTCAGATCAATGGGATTGAACCCAGAACCATGTGGTTGTGAAGCAAGCCTCTCAATCACACAGTCGTGTTCTAGCTGGTTAGTAGAGTAAACAGTAACAAAGAAGGGAAATCAATATTGGTGTTGTTGTTGTTTAGCCCAAGGTCAGGCTTGATTGAGGAAATCTATGATCAAAGTCATTGAAGCCGTTATCATCCCGTTTTCTTTCAGGAATTTTGTGACCTCAATGTGCCATTTTTTAAGACATAGGTGGTAGGGCATAGTTTGTGGAAAATGTGGCTGCTATTTCTAGCAGGTCGATTGACCACGTAGAAACTCCCACATCAATGTTTAATCAATTGGTGGACAGTGCTGATATCAAATCCTCTTATACTAGTGAGAGAAAATAAAATAAAATGAATATGACAATACACAGCTACAGAATGGTAAAAGTGTCAGTGAAACATTTCTGATATATCAAATTCATTCTCAGGAGCTAATTCAATTCAAATTTATAACTAAAATACCCTTTCTTTTGTCTCCCTACAACTCTTCTTTTAGTGTTTTTGGAGTTTTAAATTTAATTTTTATTATTTAGTTTCAGAAGTAAGGCAGTGAATTGGCAGAATCGGTAGAGCATCAGACAAAATGCCTTGCAGTATTTAGTTATGGCCCTTAATATTCTGAGTTCAAATTCTGCAGAGGTTAACTTTACCCCTTCTGGGGTTGATAAAATAAAGTACCAGTCAAGTATTAGGGTCGACTTAATCAACTAACACCTCCTATAAAATTCCTGGCCTTGTGCTTATGTTAGAAACAATTATTTAGTTTGAGAAGTAAGAGCTATAGTTTTTCCAGGGGAATAAAGACAGTTAGGAAAGTATTTTTGATGGGCAGTAATTGAATTAGAAACTTAAGCAGAGGAGTTCCAGTAGTATGCAGCTCTTGGGAGGCAAAGACTATGAAAAAAATGCCTAGTATGGGAGCTAATGGGTGAGACACAGTAGAAGTAATGGCAGGAAATCAGACAAGTGGGTTTAGTTGGAGAATATAATCAGATCTCTATAAAAAAAAAACTATACATTATTATGTGGACAGACTTTTAAATAGAAGCAGATTAAATGATCTTCTTAAATTACTGAATTATACTAACATTCTTGTGATGTTACTCCAGTTGCTTTGATTAAGCTTAAGCACAGGAATTGTTAATTGAATGATTGATGGTGACCTATCATCAAAAAAATGAGTCAGGTATGGCCCAGCATTTCACTACTTAACCAAAGCAGCAATTGTTTTTTTTGTTTTTTTTAACGGTTAGTTAGGAGGGAAGGGGAAGTGCCCATCACACTTTTTTTCAGGGCCTCTAAGACTGGTGGGAGGGTGGGAGAGAGGAAGGTGTCTTCAGACCAGAGACCTGGCCTGAATGCTTGCAACAGAGTGAACTCCACTAAAGGTACCCAAGGGTAGCCAGGTGGTGGTATTAAACCAGGCGACACCCAAGTATACCACAGTTGGATTTGAACTCAGAACACAAAGAGCCAAAACAAATACTGCAGGGCATCCCATTTGACACTCTGACTACTCCACCAGTCCACCACCCTAGACTGATACTTTATTTATCTACCCCAAAAGGACGAAAGGCAAAGTTGACTTTGGTGGGATATGAACTCAGTGTGCAGTGAGCCACAACGAATACCGAAAGGCAATCTATCCAACACTCTAACACTCTGCCAATTTGCTGTCTAACAATACCACTTTCTCTCTCTCTGTCTTCCTCACTCTCAGACGAAGGACAAGGGCTGAAAATATTAGTTTCTCCACTCCTCACAGCAATTGAACTCATCAAACCCTTCAACAAATTAGATGGTACAGGTTTCACAAATTAGATGGTACAGAAACAAAATTTATGGGAAGACCTTGTACAACAGAACAGTCTAACTCATGTCATAGAGATAATGATGATGATGATGACAACGATGGTGGTAGTGGTGGTAGTGGTGGCAGTGGTGGTGGTGGTGGTGGTGGTGATGATGATATCTGTTTTCAAATGAAGTTAGATATAATACTATGTAAGTGTCCCTAGAACAGTACGCGAGACTGATGAAAGCTAATGTTTTAGGAGAGGAGTTAATAATAGTTGAGCTTCTTGCTTTTACAAACAGTTTAAGCAATTTAATTGAAATAAAGCAGAAACAATCCGATATTTTAACCAAGTCATTGATTTGTTCACCAGTATCAATAACATCTAATAACTTTTATAGGTCCTGATTTGATAAAATGTTAAATTAATTATGGCAAGATGTAAACCAGAGATTTTGCTTTCTTGGCATGTTATTCTCAAAAGAGGATTTGTTAATATGTGGCTCTTCTGAATAAGGCTGTTGGAATCTGTTCACTGGGAAATCAAGTAACTGTATTAGCAGGTAAAGCAACTTATGTGGTGACATTACTTTATTGAATTAGTGAAATGTTTGCAAACAAAAATCACCACTATCAAAAGTTTGGTTGTGAAATTTTCGAGTAATATAGGGAATTTTACAAGAAGCCTTTTCTAATACAACACCCTTAACCCTACAACAGGTGATATTTTATAAAGTACATTGAGATAAGTTACTTCAGAACAGGACAAGTGGCAAGGTTTTAAAACATTGCTTTTTAATCAGTAGGGCAGCACCTAAAATACTCAGTTAAAGATCATAAAAAATATGAAAAACATACATCCTGTAGTGTTGTCAGCTAAGAGCTCTGTATCATTTCCATTTGATTTTCCTTGTTTCCTTTTCCATGTTATGTCGATTGATTTATGGTTCTTCCAGTTACAGAGATCTTTGTCAAAGTCACATACATGTTGGCTGTTAATAACTGAAATGTAAAAGAAATCATCATATATCACCAACAAAATCTACCCTGTCTCATATATATCATATACAAAATATGGTTGGCATTTATCATCATGAATTTTTTTAAAAATTATGAAACCATTAAGATACTATTATATAATTAGTAAAAATAGTTTAATGTATCATAAGCCATGAGGTTGTTGGTTCACTACTAAAAACTTTGCCTTCATATAGTGGCCAACTGCACCCCCACCTGATACTTTTGCAAAAATATCCAATACTTGCCATATTTTCTCTCATGCTTGTTTTGGTGTTTGTGTAGCACACCATTTTGCTTTTCTTACTCGTTTCTTTCCTCTCCTTGTTTCTACGGTGTTCTGTATGTTTGTATCGATCATAGTTAGTTCTTGTTTAGACAAATCTAAGTCTTATCTGATATATTAAAAATCTTCTGCTTCCATTTCTACTTCTTTGTTGCCTAGCAACTCCAAGAAAATATGGCAAAATTGGTTTTACATACAAGTTTGATCCGGTCAAATCTACACTACCCTCCAGAACTATAATGCATCAAGCCAACAAAGGAGCATCATGGGATTGCTTGATAGAAACAGCAACCAAATCTCCCTGAAATCAGACTCAACAGTCTTTTGAAAGGAAGGGCGCATAAGATAATGTAGTCCTAGATACACTATGTCTGAAAAGAAAAAAAAATGGCATGGTCATGACTGGAATGTTTTTGATCATAGGTTTGCTGGATCAGAGATGACCTGGGGTTAAACAATAACAGCTATGACTCCTCTTGTTAACAAATATTTACATCTAAGTTGTTTAGACCCAGGTTAATTAAAAACAAGCAAACCTATGATCAAAGGTATTCCAGCCACGACCATCGCTTCTGTTATTCAGACATAGTGTGTTTTAGGACCACATTATCCAACGAGTCTTTCCTTCGATTGAAACTGAGGGTAGGATTTGAGGGAGATTTGGCTGCTGTTTCTAGCAGCTAGAATGATCATATAGAGGTTCCCTCATTGCTTGCATCTCTCATACAGCTATTAGTAATAGCTGTATGAGAGAGTTACATCTGGCCAAATTGCATATGGTGTCCTAAGGAATGAAACTTATTGACCCCTCAGCCAGTAGGCTAACAGCACATCAGTTCAGTTATCTCGAACTCTCAGTATCATATTACTAAATATATGTTGTTGTTGTTTAGCTCCAAGTCAACCCTCAATGGGCGGAACCCTATAATCCAAGGTATTCCAGCCATGGTGACCACCCTGTTGTTTTTTTTCCTAGGCATATTGTACTCCAAACTACATTATCCAATGTGTCATTCCTCTTTTATAGACAGTAGAGTTGGATATGAGAGGATTTAACTGCTATTTCTAGCAGGTTAGCAATCATGTAGAGGCTTCCTCTAGTTGGCTAGAAGCAGGTTTCCTATCGTTGACTTAGAGCAATCACATACAGGCTTCCTCTCATTGACGCAAAGCAACCACGTACAGGCTTCCCCTCATTTGCTCGGAATGAATTCATACAGGCTTTCTTGTATTGGCTAAGAGGGGCTACAGAGGCTCCCTCATTGTCATGTGTGGATGCATTCATTTATAATCTGACATACAAATACTGTACACCTTCACAACCTTATGACCTATACAATTAAAGGTTACTATGAACACACAGGCAATACATGCCATTGACTAGCATCAATAGACCACCTCTTACCATCCAATATACAAAATATATTTCTCCATGCCAGTATCATGACAATTTCCTTACCTCTTGATGATTAGTCTAATGGAATATTTTTAATATCTGAACCAAGATTGAAGCCTTATCAATGGTAAAGTTATACAAGTTGGGGATAGAAATCAGGTTCTGTTATGAAGTAAAGTTTGCATAATTGAAAGCAGAGCTATATATTTGATATTATCGGTGAATATGGTATTAATAAACCAAGCAGATTTTTGTATGAGCAACCACACTTAATTTCACCTACATTATGTGTTCACTCGATCTGCTAGAGATAGCAGCCAAATCTACCGAAAACCACACCTTACTATCTCATATCAGGACAGGATACACTTGATAAGGTAGTCCTACGCACCCTTAAAAGGACAAGATTATCATGAATGGAATGTCTCTGATTATAGGTTAATCTAGATTAAACAACAACAACCTATGCATCACAGATATCAACAAACAATAAGTATACCATGCATCTTTTTTAACTGCACATGAACCCACCCACACGAAAATGAGTCAGCGTAGGTGAGAGTTAATAATAAATTCAGCTATGAATTTAGCGTTCAGGTAGGAGTCCATCAGGGTTCAGTCCTCAGCCCCCTCCTGTTTATCATTGTTCTCCAGGCCATCACAATCGAGTTTAAGACCGGCTGCCCCTGGGAACTCCTATATGCTGATGACCTAGTACTTATAGCAGAATTGGTAGAAGACTTGGAGAAGACATTCCAGACATGGAAGAAAAATCTGGAACTGAAAGACCTCAGAGTAAACTTAGCTAAGACTAAAGTTTTAGTAAGTAGGAAAGAAGACCGGCACATGATACCATCTGGGAAATGGCCGTGCTCAATATACAGAAAAGGAGTAGGTAGAAATTCGATATGGAGCACCAGTGTAACCAGTGGACACACAAAAGATGTAGTGGGATTACTGGTAGGCTGACTGGGAAGATTATCTTCATGTGTGGCAGATGCAAAGGAGAAATCTGTGATAGCACACATGAAATAAATTCTCTCAACTGGCCAGAAAGCTCTCTGGAAGTAGTTGACAACTTCTGTTACATAGAAGACCTCATCAGCAGTGGAGGTGGGTGCTCTGTGAGCATAGTAGCTAAATACATAACCTATCTCCTATCTTCTACTCAGTCACACTATCAAGTCACATCTCCCCTCATAGAGCAGAGACTATGTAGAGTAGAGAGGGAATCTTTAGCTTGCTAGAGACAAGGCACCCACCCCACCACCCTCTCCCACTCTAGTGTTGGTGATACGATAAATGCACCCAGTGCACTCTGTAAAGTGATCGGCGACTGTCCGAAGAGAACACAGGGTCGAGAGAGCCCTATAGTCATGTCGGGGACATGGCAACCTCTCTAGTGATGGTACCACGATAAAAGCACCCAGTACACTCTGTAAAGTGGTTGGCGATAGGATGGGCATCCAGCCGTAGAAACCAAGCCAAACGAAATATGTGTGAGATGTGGCCCCCCGACCCGCCTAGGAGAGTGGTGACTCCATACACAACCGATGCAGGCCGAAATCACCAGTCCAACCCATGCCAGCATGGAAAGCGGACGTTAAATGATGATGATGATGATATATATACCCTTTTACATGTTTCAGTCATTTGAATGCGGCCATGATGGGGCACCACCTTGGTGGTTGATCAGATCGACCACCAGTACTTATTCTATCAGTCTCTATTGCCGAACCGCTAAGCTACAGGAGGTAAACAGGCAGATACAAACACAAACACACATTTATATATATATAAATATATATATATATAAATAAAGTGAGTAACAACTAAATACCTTTTGACTGTGTTGCAATTTATTCGAGTTCGCATCCATTTAACACATACGCACACACACTTTTTTCCTTATTCACTGTCATGACTAGATAGTGTTGCAGGGTGTTGGAGTCTCTTCTAATTTCCATGACATTAAAGTCTGTCATCCATAGAAAGATATAAGTCCAGTACAGCTAACTAATATTACATTCACTTTGAATGTGCATTAATGTATAACTTTGTAAAAAGTATACGTTTTTAGCCACTGCTGCGATGAGTAATTGAATACACTGGACAAAAGTAAATAAATATCTTCTTTAACTCTGCATAGACAGAAGATTGGCCAGACCTGGTTTTAATCCTAGTTGGGATCACTTCAGAAACCACACACTGGCCTTTAGCAATGGTTAAAAACTTGTACTGTTTACAAGGGTATGCCTTAATGTACATTGCAAGTACTGAATACATGCTGTTTAGTGCATCATCATCATCGTTTTACGTCCGCTTTTCATGCTGGCATGGGTTGGACGGGTGATTTCGGCCCGCATCGATTTCTGATTGGAGTCACCACTCTCCCAGACGGGTCGGCGGCCCACGTCTTGCTCGTGTTTCATTTGGCATGGTTTCTACGGCT
>JAOPJM010531446.1:0-10160 GCA_027124095.1 Muusoctopus leioderma
GTGCCCCAGCATGGCCCCAGTCCAATGACTGAAACAAGTAAAAGAGTAAAAGAGTAATATATATATATATATATATACACTGAGTTTTAATAGATTTGATCTTTGATCGTCATCAGGTGCCCCTATTCCTGTATATGTATGCACTAACGGACTGGATATTTCAAACTACAAACCTTTATTTCTAAACACTGTTAATGCAACGGCCACTGAACGTATTATATGATATATATATATGTGTGTGTCTGTGTGTGTGTGTGTGTGTGTGCGTATATGTATGTGTGTGTATGTGTGTGTATGTGTGTGTGTGGTTGTGTGTGGTGTGTGTGTGTGTATCACCATTTGATAATCCCTATATTGCAGGAATTGGACTAGTTGATTGATACTTACGTTGAATTGTAGTGGTTGGTGGAGTAAGGCTAACGGCCTCAATCCTATCTGGAAAAAGAAAGTAATATACACATTAATCTATTGACATAAATATAAATATATATATATATATATATATATTGTAATCTTTAACAACGTGAAATAAGGAAGAGAAATATTAATACAATGTATAGTAATTATATTATGTATGTTCCACGAGCTGGGTAATTAACTGTGTGAAATTGGTATTGGAAGATAGTATGACACTTCTGAAGAAATGTTCAATCAAAAATCCTTTTTATAAGAGAAATGTTACAGTGACAGTAGATAAGCAACAAATTAAAGTAGACGTAGGTACAGATAAATAAATGGGCTACCTATATATATTATCTAGTTATTGCATATATGAGTCTGCATCGTCCAATGTGTCCTTCCCTAATATAATAGAGTAGGGTGTAATTTGAGGGAAATTTGGCTGCTATTTCCAGCATGCTGAGTGACCATGTAGAAGTTCCCTTGTTGAACACCAAGATCAGCCGATATACATTGAGGTCACCGTATATGTTAGACAATGGCACAGCAAAAAGCTGACTCTCTCATCCACTTTGTATTTTATTCCTTCGGGAGTTGATGTGTGATATGGGCTACTTAGAGAGGGTGCGGTAGATGGTGAGAAGAAGAGCTTAGGTTTCCTATGTAGATATTCTTACATTAGCAACATTATAACAAAGATTCATTTACATGTACTATGTCATGCAGCAGTGAATTAGATTCTTACCTGTACAGCTTCCATTGATATGATCACAAGAGTCATAACAACGGCATGTCGAAGAACAATCCTTCCCAAACTTCTTCACAGGACACTCTAAAACGGCAACATAATGAGATTTCAATATTTGTCATTTACGGAATAAATTTTGGAAAAGACAAGATTTCAGTGTGGAGGTGATGGTAGTAGTGATGGTGATGACTGGTATTGCTTTATTTGTTGTTCTTTAGCCCCTTGCTTGTCCTCATCGAGCAGACCTATAATTCCAGTTGTGATCAACCCATCATTTCTCATGTATTGTGTATCCCGGATTGCATTATTCAGTGTGTCATTTGGAAGACAGTTGTGGGGAGTGATGTGAGGGAAATTTGGCTGATATTTCTAGTAACCCTTTAGACGCTCCTCGTTGGCTCGTTTCAATTTCCTATTCTTCCGTTTACACACTTTATGTGTGACATAGAAGTAAGCGACTCACCCAATAGGCAGACATCAAGACATGAATATCTTACAATTCCTGGCCCATCTGTTATCACACACATTCTCTATCCTACTGACTCTCAACTGAAGATGATATGCTTGTGTCACTCACAATTCAACTGCTCCTGTATAAATTATCAGGGTTCAGTAAGAAGTTGATTTTACTTCCAATAAAACTACTTCCTTTGTTTTCTATATAAAAAATGAAACAAGGGAAAATCGTAATAGTATGTAAAGTAACCTTTAAATATTAAAGGTTTTAAAGATTTTTACAAAATCGATCTTCTGTAACTCAAATCTAGGCCAGTGCTGCTACTACACGCACTGCCTTTGTATACTGTATCTACAAAATAATTTCGGCTGATTGGCAAATCGTCACTCACCAACATACAAAAACCACTGGCTCGAGGTTGTGCTGTTTCTACCACTCGTAAAGCGGGTCCTGCTTCTTTAAACTAGCAAGCTGCGTACCATTCCAACCCAAGCCAAACCGATGCCCAATATTTCCTCTTATTATCATTCCTTCTGTTCTCACCACTCAAACCTCCAGCTAAACACTTACCAGCCTTTCCACCACTCTCCGCAATCACCTGAAACAACATGAACATCAGCTTCCTCAACCTTACCTGTCTATGAGAGTCTGCACAGATCATGGGCACAGCCCATTCCCAGACGATTAAAGGATGAGATTAATGTGGAACGTCTAAGATCCTGGTGACTTTGAAAAGACAAGAAAATCATACAACCTCGTTTATTTTCTCGTTTTCTATAGTCCCTATCTAAGAAATTCATTTAAGTTATGGTTCATCGGTGTAATTATATAGCCTTATTGACAGGATGATGTATAGAGGAGTGTTTATTGATATCTTGTTGCTATTTTTAACCCGAGGTCTTCCCTGATAGAGCAGACCTATTATCAATGGTATTTCAACCGTGATCACGCCGTCATTTTTTCTCTATGCAGTGAACCGAGGGGCATATTATCCAACGTGAACATTTTAAAGATGGAATAGTTTGATTTGAGTGAGATTGGCTACTATTTTTTGCAGGTCTATCGACCATGTAGATGCACCCCGGTGAATGCTACTGACTGAATCTGGTTTAAACAGAAACTTTCAATTAAGTTAAGTGTTAACGTTTACATCATTTAAAAAGGACCTCTTAATAAATTATGATATATTATTTAATCTTCCATGAACATGATTTTTCACTAAATTTAAACTTGTGATTTCGATACAAAACGATAATAATAATTACGTAATACACTATGAAGCAAATGAATTCATAAAATATATTTAAAAATGCATATGTATTTATAACTTTTCACATTAGAACGATATTGAAATACTTTGATTGTCAAACCCAAAGGATCATTCCTGCAGTTTTTTGCGCCAAAATAGTATCATAATTAGTCGAGATATGAATATTTTTACACATAATTACAAAATTCAAATGCTATGTTAGCAGTATATGTGAATTCTCCCCTGTAGTAGATGAAGTACGTTAAAGATTACATGCCTTTTTATATTAAATAAGTTCATAGAGTCTCTTTTACTGAATACCGAATACTAACACCAATACATCATACGATCTATCAGGGGAAACATCAGGGCTATACATGCGTCTGCTACCTAACTTCCAGTGACACAAATTAGAGATACAATAAACCTATCAATGTTTCTTTTAGCAAATCAATATCCTGAAATCTCGGTTGTACAGAAAACTCTAGAAATTAGAAAGATAACATGATAGAATAAAACAAACCAACAAAGAATGTATGAAGTACTTACTTTTACAACCTCTGGAATCAGTCAGGTTAAAGTAACCATTTTTGCAGGCACAGGTATAATTTTGCGGCCCATTTACACACACTGCAGTATTGTTGTCACATTTGCCAATATTTTCAGAACAGAAATCTATTCTTTCGTTACATTTATTGCCAATATAACCGGCATCACATATACATCCTTTGATCGAATCACAGCTTCCTTTGACACAATCACAAGTCATGTTACAGTTATAACCATGGGTGTAATCATTGCAGGCTACAGATAAAAAAGATTATTTGATATATTGGCTTTTTCATCTTTCGAAAGGATCATTAATAAAAGAACGAAAGTAATTTTGAATAAACCTTATCGCTGAGGGCGAAAAGATCTTTGAATATTAAAAGAAAATGAATATTATTTCTTTTTACTGTTTTTATACCTGTTGTGAGAGAAATGTAATCCCATTCACACACAAATATTTCTTCTTGTGAGAGGAGAGAATATGTACAAAATTTACACTCAACATGCATGGATAAACTTGCAATATGGAGAAGGTCAGAAACAAGGCCAAAATTGGAAGGTCTTCACGTAATTAATTGATATTATATTACATGTGTACCGCAAACCCCTAGAAAGAACACAATTTCTGGAAAATACATTGACAATGCTAATAACAACATCAACTATAATAATAATAATAAAAATAATAATTACAACAGTAACAACAGCATCAACAACAATAATGCTGAATTAAAAGTAGAAATATCAAGAATGTGGGGATGCCCAGCAGCAAAAGTGAAAGTTGTACCAGTAACTATTGGAGCTTTGGGTTCAATAAAACAAAAACCTAAAAACTATCATACCCCCTGAAACGGTTCAACATCAGGACAGACATGCGTGTGCTCCAACAATCTGCACTCCTTGGAACAGCTCATGCGCTTAGAAAAGTACTTTCTGTATGAGGCTTTTTGTTAAGTCTTGACAATTTGAAGAAGAAAAAAACAGCATGTTAGATACATACTGTGAAATAGGGGAATAATAATAATAATTGCTTCTAACATAGGCACAAGGCCAGCAACCCCAGTATAACCACAGTTCCGACATGAAATTATAAACAAAATCCCTCAAACGATATACGTGATATATTCCATATATATTATTACACGGATTCTTCACTAGGACTAATACATTCATAACCAGAAATGCATAGACCTAAGAATAGCAATATGTCTTCTCAAGTTAACTATTACATGGAGACAAAGAACGAGTTGGTCAGAAGAAATGAAATTTTAACGATGTCTGAATCTATTTTCAAACCGTCTTAAAAGCTCCAGCAACATGCAGTCGATCAGTGCATCAATACTGGAAACAAATATAAACCGATACAACTTACATTGCTCAATGAATAGCTGATGAAAAAAATATTCAACCACATAGACAGTACTAAAATACACGACACCAAAGGATTGTGTTTGGCGAAGTTTAGAAATCAAAGCTGTAAAGAACGAGTGTTACAATTTGTTTGGTGGTGTTGTAAACAAGGGAAGTGATGGTAGTGCTGCTACTGGGATTTGGAAACATTTCCTGGCAGCCGAACAAATCGAAGCCGATGATACAAGGATGTACAGCATGCTAAAATACTTACAAAATGCTGAAGTGACCCCCATGAATTGTAGGCATAAGGTTAAGACGTCCTCCTTAGAGACTAACAAGGATTGAGGGAGGCTATCAGCAATGTACAAAGAGAGATAACAAATCGCAACGATATGATACCCAATTCCATAACCCAGTCAAACAATTTTGTATACGCTTGCATACTCACACCGATATATTATTCTGGATTAAATAAACAATGTGTCATTACAAAAGACAGAAAGTAGCAACATAGAATAGATAACTGGATGAGTAAATTAAAGTATAGAATAGCAAAGATATTAAGATGACATTCGAACTGGAGAAATTGAAGTAACTGACTAAAGCGAGGTAGATTGACCATTTTAAAAGATGATTTGAAACTTCAGGGAGAGGAGATAACGCAGGAGCTGGGAAATTCCATATTTTACAAATATTTTGTCATAGTAAACAATAACACTGTGTCTGTGAAAGGTATGCAAAGCAAAATGAAAAATGAATCTTTTTACAGAATCAAAAATTATAAATACACTCATCTCAATGGCAAGAATACTATCTATGCAAGCAACACATTTGCACTGGCTCTGTGGTATTATATTGGAGCGATATAGAACGAGATCGCGTACACTAATGAGAGAAATCTATTCAAAAAAGCATCACATACTACACACTAAGTCTGACTCCAGTGACTGTACATCATTAGAATAGGGGCTGGTTCATCAAAGAGCAATATAAGAAGGCATTCATTAATGCTGTCCACTGCGTTTCCGACTGACAGAAAGGTCTACTATGTACCCTTGCTGTCTAGCAAATTGATTATAACCACAGCGACAAAAATTCACACATTTCTTGTTGACTATGATAAAAGAAGGTAGCAAATCGATTATATCTACAACAACAAAATTCTCACAAGAAAATAATTTAGACTTCGAACAGATAAAGTCTGAAGCTACAGCAGACCTGTAATGAACACGCCTAGTTTACAGGTGGTGGTGAAGAATATGTTGTTGAAATTGAACACCTGAGTTTTATAATTTTATGAAAATGAACGTGGGTATATGTAGAATTAACAAATGGAGACACTCTGTTGCCCTCTCTCCTTATTCTGTTCTAGCCTCCTGTGGCAAGCGGTTAAAATATAATCCCATTATGAACTATGATTGTTATGGATGTAAAATAGGCCAACACTACTCACAAGGGCGGAGAAGTGGAATCGCCCCTTGCTGTAAATTTCAGTTTGTTTTTGTCAGAAAATGAATTTAATCTTAGACAAAGCACCATAAAGAAAAAGAGATGAGTATGTATATATATATATATATATAATGACATTTGTATTATTAAACAGAAATATTTATGAGATCAACTTACGTTTGCATGTGATCATATCCTCTTCTAGTTTATACCCGATTTCACATATACATTTATATGAATTAGTACCATTCTGACAGGTGCCATTATTACAAGGATTTGGTGAGCACATATCACTGGCTGAAAATTAAATTTGGGGAAAGTTTTAATTAAAGAGATGAGTTGAGAAACGACCCTGAAAGATAACTACATGATGGTAATATGTAGGGTTAGTATACATATTTGATCAATATCAGAGTCGAAGGATTATACTAGGAATTATTTTGAGAATGATCACTGATTAATTTATCGAAGAATTTGATTTGTATACAAACCATAACCTATGTATTTATATATTTGATACACAAACATAACTTCAAAAGAAGAAAGGTATAGACAAGTGCTAATGGGAAGGTATTAGAGAGGACGAAATAGTTTATAATAAATAAAAAAAATAATATAAATTGCCCAGCCTGCACAAAAGCGGAAATGGTGAAGTACAGCAGTTTGAAGACATAGATTGATTTTATATGGTTCAAAGGTCAGTGATAGTTACAAATGAATTTCGAAAACAAATTGTTATAAATGAGTCACAGATTCATAGGTATCACGTCAGGGTTTGCAATGTATCACTCAAACAAGAAAGTCAAATTTAAAAAAAAGAACATGTGCTAGGGCATCGAATATAAATCAGTGGCATTATGTAGTTACAAATTATGTTATATCCAACGTAAGAGTTGGTAATTCATTAATATAAAAGAAGTCAGGAATAGCTATAGTTACGCCGTGTAAACATCCATATGCCAGTAAATGGATTTCGAATGATATTATATATCAATATTGATTCAGTAAAGGTGGTGGATGGTAAACTCAGAAAGCACCAGAGAAGAATGCTTTGCCCTATACAGTTACTTTCCCATTACATACCAGTCCCGCACTGAGGTCGATTTAATTGATTGTAATGTGCCAATACAAGAAATCACATTAAGTCAGTGAAATATTTTATAAGATACCTTCACATTCCTACGGCTGCACACATTGAATACAAAACTAAGTGCAGCTTTATGAGCAAGTTGTAATTTACTGATATGGAACCTGATGTGATATAGAATAACACCTTTATGTCAGAAACGTATTATAGGTTTATCCTGGATGTAATCAAAGCTCTTCCAAGGGACATTTTGATAAATTAGAGTTAAATGAAGGTTTGGTATATTTAAGATTACAAGAATATTGCTTTTCTGCAGCTAAAAATGCTAATCAAAATATATTCTTCTCGAGGCAGTATCCGTCTTTAAATAATTGTTGTATTATTCTTACGAGGTATTATATGCTTAAGCTTTGAAAATAATTGACTTTACAAATATGTGCTGAAATCTTTCCTGTGGAAAATATCGACAATGTATTTAACTTATTAGTTTAACATCTATATATTAATACTGTTGTATCTATCTATATATTAATACAGTTGTATGTATCTATATAGTAATACTGTTGTACCTATCTATATATTAATACTGTTGTACCTACTTACGTCACGCTATCACGCTAAGGGAAGTAACTCTTTATTTTATAGACTTTATTTTAAAGGCTTTATTTTGAAGACTATTTCAATCGCATATTTCTATCGAAATTCCAACCGTATGTGCACAATTATGTAATTAAAAGAGATATGACCGTCTAACGTTCCTAAATATGGTAAATAATGAAAAACAAAATAACAGATACAATGATCGTTGTATATATAATATAATTAAAACATTAAAGCACCCATTAATTCATTAATCGGGAACTTATAAACAAATAATTATGACATTGTCTTATCAACCTGCGACATCGTATTGGTTCATTAAATGCTTCAATGATTAGAATTTCCTTTAAAAAGAAATACTAATTCTGAAACAATGTTCAACAAGAAGTAAAAGAGTGAATTTCATTAGAAATGTAGTAACGAAATGGTTAAAGGGAAGAGAGAGAGAGAGATATAACGAATGGAAGGAAGGAAGGAAAATAATGAAATAAAAGAAAAGTGTGAAGTAGTTGTGGTGGTGGTAATGGTAGTGGTGGTGGTGGTGTTGTTGGTGGTGGTTGTTTGTTATTACGACCTACGACCTCTTAACAAGACCGTGTCTGCTGCTATTTTAACAGAAATATGTTGACTGCTGCTGCTGTTGCTGGTAAAGAAGACGCTTATGTACTCCGAATTCACAGAAACCGCCGCCGCCACCACCAAGCGTTCCTCCACCACCACTATACACCTCCATACTACTATCACCACATCCCGCCTCACCACCAGAACCTTATGCAGCTAATCACCTCCACACCTATCACATCGCATCCTGTTGATCAATATGATGATGATGGTGGTGGTGATGATGGCGTTGTTGTGATGTGGTTCCATGTGATGGAATGCATATATGTACACACACACACACACACACACACACACACACACACATATAGTCTTTTCTTTTGTTCTTTTACTGGTTTCAGTCATTGGACTGCAGCCATGCTGGTCGATCAAATCGACCTCACTACTTATTATTATTTTTAAAGCCTGGTATTTATTCTATCGAAGGCGCGTGGCCTAGTGGTTAGGCTACTGGGCTCACGAGCGAAAGATCGTGGGTTCGATTCCCCGTCCGGGACGCGTGTTGTGTCCTTGAGCAAGGCACGTTACTTCACGTTGCTCCAGTCCACTCAGCTGAAAATGAGTACCAGCAGAAGCTGGGTGGTTAACCCAGCGACGCACTGGAGTCCTGTTCGGGGGACAAGTCTTGCACTCTCGGTTCGCTTAGCACAACATGGAATCCGGGATAAGCTCCGGCCTGATGGGCCACGTAGGCTCAGGTAGAACTTTAACTTTGTTTTAACTTAACTTACTCTATCGGTCTCTTAGGGAGAATCAGTGTGACTCAGTGTGTGACAAGTTTGGGGCATTAGAATTATAGGCTTCCACACACTTTCTGTCTATGCAATTTCACTAAAAAGGCCCGAGTCGACCCGAGGCGATGGTAAGAGATATTTGCACAAGATGCCACGCAGTGGATCGAACGCGTGACCTCGTGGTGGTGGTTGCTGTAAATTCTGAAATATAAAAAAACGATGTCGATATACTGTATGAAGAGGAGGATTTAGAGGTGTATTTCAAGAAACAGTCAATCGATGGGATGTGTTGTTAAAGAGGCACACCAAAGAAGCAATTCCTTGAAAGAAGCATTTCCAGAGAACGTTGGATGCTTTCCACACCACACAACGTGAAAAAATGCTTACGGTACCCTTGGTTGCACCCGTTTCTAATATGACAAGTGGTTGGCGGGTAGAGTCCTGGAGTGTTCCAACCCAACCTAGAGACACACACATACATCCTCAACCCCCGATTTCCGCCAAATGTTATCAGACGGCCCAAGAGCAAAGAATGCAATAACAGAAAGGTGGATGGAACGTCTAAAAGCCTAGAAACAAGTCACCCACCAATACAACCACCAAATACAACATCAAGAACAACAAAAACAGTAAAACACAAAACCACAACAACAGCCAAACATACAACCACACCAATAACAACAAGAAAACATACAAACACAGCAACCACAGCAAAAACCACAAAAGAAACAAAAACAATAGCAAGAACATCAACTACAACAAAAACAACGAAACATCAGAAAAAAAGTGTGATGGGCTTTGCCTTCCGTCCAGACTAACCGCTCTATTTCTTTTACGGCATCCAAATTTTTCAGCGTGGCGGCTGGTTTTTCAGTCTATTTTTCCTATTTTTCATCCAGTATTTGTATTTTTCA
>JAOPJM010531457.1:0-10160 GCA_027124095.1 Muusoctopus leioderma
GGGTCGATCTAATCGACTTCAAGGCGGTGCCCCAGCATGGCCCCAGTCGAATGACTGAAACAAGTAAAAGAGTAAAAGAGTATACCTATTATTCTCAGCATTTTGTAAAGCTGTCTACCCATCATTCCATATTTCTCAGCCAATTTCCACATACAGATTTTGCTGTCACATTTTCTATGAAGATACTTTTACATTCTTGTTATAACAATTTGGAAGCTTTTTTTTATTATTATTATTTTTATTTTGTGCAACATTTCCAATGTTTAAACAAATAGTTTTTAGTCCGTTTTTACATACACTATATATTTTGTGACAGGGGAAGCAAAACTATCTAATGCCAAATATAATCAATCAAGGATAAAAATGAGTCAGGTGAGAAAGATGGAACCCATATCTTTAGTTTAAAGCCCGTATAAACAATCATATATAAGTCTCTTACTTCCAGTACTTCTCATCTAATTAGTAATGAACAAGAGTTTCTCAAAAGAATAACCCCATTCACCACTGATATCTGCCCATCAAAAGGTTAAATTGTTTTAATAAACACCACCTTATCAGCACAACCAATTCATTTGATCAGGATGTTAAGTCAACTTTGATTTCAGACACTAAATGATTCTCAAAGTGAGAGATACTTCTCTTAGAGTGCTAAGATGTAGAATGATAATGTGGTAAAGTACAACACATTTCAAGTACAGAAAACTAAGAAGGGAACCATAACATACTGCCAGTTTTGACTGTACAGTGAAATTTGTTAAATTTTAAAACATTTAGTGATAGAGGGCATATCTATCCTATTTCTAATACAACGTGTCTATTGTTTGTTATTGAAGATTGTTACAGTGTTAAATGTTATATAATTTATCTACCATAGTGTCATGCAATATGACAAAGGACAGTGGATTGGTAGAATCGTTACAGTGAGGGACAAAATGCCTTGCAGCATTTGTTCCAGCTCTTTACACACTGAGTTCCAATCCTGCCGAGGTCAACTTTGCCTTTCAACCTTCCAGGATCGAATAAATAAAGTTCCAGTCAAGTACTGGCATTGATTTAATTGATCCCATTGCATGCTGTCACATGCAATGGGCTAGCATGGTACAGTAGACTCCAAATCCCTGCCCAACTGTGGGGCTCCAACGACAGATGAAGTGGCACACTGGTTGGAGTACACTGCAGTCACATCAATATTATCTATCTGTAACATCCTATATTACTACTAATACAACACCACATACACACATCCCATCATTCACATACACATTCTCCTGAAAAGTGGACCCCATTAAAAAGGATAAAGCAAAAGAAAAAGAAGAGTGTCATGCAATACAACATTCTCAATATAACTTTTTTATAGATTAGAAGGGAGAGGGCTGTCATATCGCATGGGTACATTGGGCAGTTGCTGGGGGCCCTGCGATTTTAGGGGCCCCGAAATTCAAGTTGGAAAATTTTAACGTGTTGGGTGCAAGAGGGTTAAGGGCCCACAGTACACTACTTTTGCTGGGGGCCTCAAATACCCTTAAGACTGCCCTGAGGAGGGGTGGAATTTTCATCTGAAGCGGGGGGAAAGGGGAAAAGGACTATAGCACCTGAAGGCCCTCCTAGCCTTGGAATTATACGTAACTGGATGGGGTTGGCCTTCTTAAAGCCCAATTTGAACTTTTTCAGGTTTGTAGTTGAAGAGAAAACAGGAGCAAGGAATGAGATCCATATAGCTGCAGTATTGCAGTATATTTTTCTTCTTTTTTGGGGGGGACATATAAATATATTTCGTTTGCATTTGAAGTGTGTAATTGACTTTTGTTTGCATTTGTAATTACATTTTCATCTTTAATAAATTGAAACTAAAACAACAGCATTTTAAATTTTCAGAAAGTGAAACAACTAATGCTTTCAAATGCAAACAAAATATATTCATACACTTCAAATACAAATGAAATATATATACAGAAACCCCCCAAAAAGTACTGCAGCTGTAAATCCCCTAACGATAATTAGTTTCTGATCTAAAAGAAACTAATTCAATTTTTTTTAAAATTAAGAAACAAAAATGCAGATTTTGAAGTCTCTGGTATTCAAAACATAAAAATCCGAAGACCGCTTTTTGCTTTTTAAAAAAAAAAAGCATTATAAAAAGAGTTAGAGAGGTGTTAAACAATTCACACTAAAACGACTAAGTGCTAAATTCTGTACAATGCAAAACAATGTCCTGCAAAGGTATTCCAAGCGTGACAATCACATCATTTCAATTTTTGGGGGTGGGGAAAATATAGTGTATCAAGGACTACCTTATCCAATGTGTCCTTCCTTGTTTTAAGGCAGTAAGGTGTGATTTAAGGGAGATTTGGTTGCTATTTCTAGTAGGCCATGGGACTATATAAATACTCCCTTCCTGGCTCATGTAAGAACAAGTAGGTGTGGCCTCTGAATCAATTATTAACCAATTCAACTACTTTCGCAATATAACGAAAGAATTTATGACTTTAACATCAGCGATGTATTTTACTGGATTATATATTATTATCCTCTTTATTTATTACATAAAGTTTTGTTATTATAAGTTTCTAATATTTTACGTATTATCTGTTATTATTTAAATAAAGTTGCTGATATTTAACGGCCGTCTGATATATGGCAGATGCGTGGTTCGATTCCCGTTGGCAGTCCTGAGCACATTTTTTCCTTCTTGAGTTTGTGTTTGTATGGTGTCTATGGCTATAAATGACATAAAAGTCCAATCTTTAAACGGTTGTAACTTTTTAATTACTTTTTTCTAATTACCCAAGTTTGGATATTGTAATTGGCATGCAAAACTACATCTGTGTACAGATTTTCCAAAAAAAAAAGTATAAAAATCCACTGCAGCATGATGAGCAGACTAGGTCCAACACATTTTTAACAAAATAGCATACGAAATGTTATTTCCGTGCTACTTCGTAACAGAGGGATCTATAGGCAACGCTGTTGAATTTGGTTTCTGATGGGATGGATTCGATACTAGTAGCTGACTGAAAGCCATCTCTCATCGAGAATGCAATTTGGTAGTGTTTTCATCGATCATGTTTCAGTAGATTTTAGAATGTTACCAATATATTTAAATATTGAGGTAAATTTTAATAGAAAGCATTTTTTTTTTTGCTTTTACTGGTATCTAACACTGATGCTGCTGGTATAGAAACCGAATCTTTTACAGTCCTCAACTCTTTACAGCAATTAGTTTCATCCTCTAAATACATCCCTAACCAACACACAGACACTCCAAACACAGCCTCTATCGAACAATCACAGTCTCTGCACCTATCGGGTCGTCCGACCACAGCCTTATCTCGACTACCCACCAACATCCACATACTACGCAATGCCCCTCCCCACTGCCGGGCTCTGTGGAACTTCAAGTCAACTATCCTTGGCAGCGCATGTTCTTCATCCTTGACCCATCAGAGACATCTAAGCAAGTGATTGAAGCCATCCTCTTAGACACGTCCCTCCACATTCCACACACAACCAAAACTCATAACTCCAAATTCTTCATGTGGTTCAATCAGATCTGCGCTGCAGCAGATCAGGCAAAGAACACGGCCTATAACGTTTGGAGAAAATCACCCACCCCTACAAACTGGAAAGCTTTTACCCACGACCATAACTCCTACAAGACCATCATCCGTAACTCGAATGATGTCACCATTCATCGCACACACAGCAAGTACTCTCCCCTCCCAAAATGCAGCTGTCCCTTGGCAAAAGGATCTGTACCAACTTTGCGGAAACCTCCTTTCATCCTCTTCTCCACCATGAGGAGTTCTGTAAGTAATACATCCCCGGAGAAATCCTCCACATTTGCTGCCCGCTTTGTATCTAACTCCGCACTGCACACACTAGGCAAACCCCCTCCATACTATCCCTTTCCATTCCACCATGCACACATACATGCCAAATACGAAATCACCTCCTGTTACTTCAAGCCAATAACGCCACCTACCCTGACAATGTTCCTTCAATTACCCTCAAACAATGTGCCCCAGAGCTAGCCTTTATCCTCGCCAAACTCTCTCTCTCTCTCGTGATATATCCCGATATTTTGAAACACGCTAGTGTATCCCATTCCCAAGGAAGGGAACCCCGCCGATCCTTCCAGCTACAAACATCTCAAAAATGATAGACAGCCATTAACAACTAACTTTTCCAATACATTGAACCTCTCTCTATCCCTCTCCAGTACGGGTTTTCGTAAAGTACATCTACTGGAGACCTACTCTCCTATGACACTCACCAGTGGGCCCTTGACTTTGAAGAATTTGGTAAAAACAGTGTCGTTGCACTTTACATAAGCATGCATGCGACCGTGTCTGGCATGCAAATTTCCTAGCTAAACTACTTGGCTATGGGATTTATCCGTCTCTTGTATCACAGGCTTCCAGACAGATTGCATCATCGAGGCGTGTGCTGAGAGCTCTCTCTCTCTCTGACACACACACTATTAATTCTGTTGTGCCCCAACAATCGTTAGTCCCCCCACACTTTTCCTCGTATACATCAATGACCTACTTGCCGTCACCTCCACCAACGCCCACTGCTAGTCTTCACTCCTCTCTAACCTTCCGCATCCAAGCGTCATCCACATGCCACCTAGACACCTCACTCCAAGGACAGAGACCTCTAAAGCATCCTCCATTGGGTCGTGCCAATCTTGTCCCCTTCTACAGCACAGACACAATCACGAAGACATTATTGTACCCCATCTCTCTAAACATGAACAACACGTAACTAGAACCCTCAAAGCCGCTACAAATACTAAGCCCTCACAATCACTGAATCTCTCTCCAAGTGATCTCATATCCTCAACATAGCAAAGGCTGCATCACAATGAATTGCCTTCCACTTCAGGGTCAGAAAATACTTCGCTAACCCTATCCAAAGCTCATGTGAGACCCACAATGAAATAATGTCTCCACATCTGGGACGGTGCTGCCACAACACATACAGACATCCAAAACCGCCAAACTGATTTTCATAAAGTAACTCGCCAATACACACACCAACCTCTGGTCCACAGACGTTCTGTCTCCTCACTGCGCCTTTTTTAGCGTTACTACAGTGGCCTCTACTCCTCAGAGCTGGCTGATCTCGCGCCAACCTCCACTCAGGCCCTCCCGACTCATTTGTCTCCTCCTTTCGCACCTATATTGTAACACCCCACCCCCGCCAACTTCCAGCCCTCGCACTAGCCACTACGTCTACAGAACATCAACTCCTTGGAATTTCCTCCCATCCTGCCTTTTTTGTTTTTTTCTCTCTCTCCTGCAGCCGTCAGGACCTTCAAAAGCCATAAGCGTACACCCTGCCTCCAGACCAAACAATTAAAAAAATATATTTTTCAAAAAGCTGGGGCACTGTCGTCGTGGACCACATTGTTGCGAAGCAAACTTCTTAACCACACAGCCATGCCTGCGCCCCTGTTAACCACAACTTTAAAAAAATCTTTGACCGAAACTTTTCAAGACTACGGTACATGAACAAATACCACTTTAGAATTGTTTACATTATGTCTAAATGTTCCTTATTATGAGTATCTCATGTTTATATCTCTATTATGTTGTACATTGGAATTTCTCATCTCTACAGAAGAATACATCACAACCCCACCAAATGTCAAAAGAAACTGTCCTACACCTCAGAAACTTGTTATCCTTTGCGAGCATAGAAGGGATAATGATTAGAATAATGCATTTTATTGTTTTCTATTTTTGATAAATGTGGATGTTTTTGTTGTTAAGTTAAATGGGGCTTTTTTGTTTTGTTTCTGTTAGTTTATTTTTATTTTTTGGCATTAACTTATCTTTATCCAATATATTTGAAGATAACCATAAGAATTCATGATTAATATTTTCGAGTGTGGAGGGTTTGCAGAATCGTTAAAGCGTCGGGAAAAATGCCTTATCGTATTTAATTGCGGTCCTTTACGTTCTGAGTTCAAATCTCGGCGAGGTCAACTTTGCCTTTCATCCTTCCGGGATCGATGATATAAAGTACCCATCAAGTAATAGAGTTGATATAAAGGTCTGTTTCCTTCCGCCAAATGTCTAGCATTGCGCCTATGTAAGAAATTAATATCAATATTTTCGTGGGGTGGTGGGCTGGCAAAATCGTTAGGACGTCGGTTAAAATGTCTTGCAATATATAATTACAGCATTTTACGTTCTGGGTTCAAATCCCACCGAAATCAACTTTGTCCGGAGTCGGTAAAATAAAATACTAGATTAGTACTGGAGTCGATTTAAGCGGATGTGTCTCCGCCTCACAATGTGGTCTATTGTCTATTAAAAAAATCAATATGATGGATGACAGAAAGTGGGGGGAAGGCGTACAAAATGTTACATTCTTTTACGTATTTCAAATCACGATGGGGTCGCCTTTTCTCATTTTTTTTCTGATTGAGTGGGATCGATAAAATAAATACCACTTACGTAGTAAAGAAGGTCGATTCAATCCTGTACACCTCACTCTAACTGTTGTCTTATGCTAATGTTAGAAATCAATATTGTTCAAAAGACGTAGGGGTGGGTGAGTGTTTAACGAAAAGGCGCCAATGTAAAGAAAACTATGTGAGAACCACTGAGTGAAATCAGCCAAAAGAACTGTTTCAACCATACAATTAATTAATTGTATTGTCGACTTGTTTTGTTTATATATATGTAGTGACTACTCTGGCAGAAAAGTACTTTCACCCATTGCACCATGTGGTTTGTAGTTTGGCGATCGAGGTCATTAACTCGGTCGGTTACCATGACGCCCAGTTCATGTTTGACCTCGACCTGATAGCTGGCCTATCAGCGCATTTGCACGTTTGTCACTCCTGCATTTGCAATAGATTTCTTCTGAAACATTCTATTGGAAAGACTATAAATAGACTGATTTTACCCCAACTTCTCAGTCTGCCATACGCTGGCTAAATCGACACACTCGTGTTAGTTAGCCCGATTAACTATGGTTGACTCACCACATATTGGCTCATCTCGGCCTCGCCACTCATTTCACCTCGCCACGCATATTGGCTCATTTCGGCCTCAGCCAGACTCATTTGCCTGTCTTCCACTAGTCACACATTTCGCTTGCTTCACACTCATTGCCTCACTACGCTGCACACACACATTTGGATCACTTCACCACCTTCGCCAACATCTACATATATTTCATTATGTATTTCTCGCTCTCGGTCGTAGTACCAAGCTAGAGACTATTAACTTCGCTGAATAAACTTTTTGTTGTGCATACATCTTATTCCTTATGTATTTTTACTCGGTCGAACTCTCGAACGTTAAAAATTAAAATTATATAGCTTGCATAAATATGTATGTATGAGTGATACTCAACATAAATCATAAACTACATACCATTCTGTGTGTGCAAGCATGTATGCATAATTATCATGGAGTTACTTATCTGCCACCTTGTGTATATCTCTGTCTCTATATATGAAGATATACACAGGGGGGGAAGATAAGTAACTCCAGGATTACATATGGTCATAAGAATTATTCTGAATAAATTTAATACAAAAATTATGCATGCATTTAAAACATGTATGTATGAGTGATACTCAACATGAATCATAAACTGTATATCACTATGTGTGTGCAAGCATGCATGCATTATTATCAGGGAGTTACTTATCTGCATGCATAGATAGATAGATAGATAGGTAGGTAGGTAGGTAGATAGATAGATAGATAGATAGATAGATAGATAGGGAGGGAGGTATCACTCATGCCTACATGTTTTATGCATGCTATATATTTTTAATTGTTTAATTTTTGTATTAAATTTATTCATAACATTTTTTATGCGCATATGTAATCCGGGAGTTACTTATCTGCCACCCTGTATATTTTTAAAGAGAAAATGTGATATACTGGAGGAAATGTGATATAGTGGAGGTGTATTTATATAACAACGGTCACTTGTATCTCGGACACGGGGTGACATTTGTTTACATTCATTCATTCATTACGACTAAACATGATTGGTACCGATCTTCGAATTATTCCGTTAAAACGAGGCAGGATTTAATTAATAAGCGATTAATTACATAATCCAGATTAATCCGCCTCCTTTGGGATTTATATAATAATGTTTTTCAGTTTATAAGAAATGAAAGCCGTGGATTGAAACGTATAAAATGCAGCGTTACCTCTTAAGGTAACGACGCCAGTTTTTTTTATTATTTTCTTAATTTCAGCCGTCTACAGATGTAGTGCATTTCGGACTATATTACCTAATGTCTCCTTTTTATTTAAAAAAAAGGTAAAGCGCTATTTGAGGGAGATTTCGCTGCTAGTTTTTACAATTTGTGTCCGTCATTCGCTCCATATAACATAGCTAAAGGGAGGTAATCACGTTTAAACTCTATACTTTTTTTGGCAGATTATCTCCCCGAGACCACATTTTTTAAAAAAATTAAATATTTTTACCTTCGCATATTTTTTCTTTAATTTTGCAGTCTTTTTCGAGCTTTTTTTGTTTTGCACAGTCAACCACGGAGTACAGGGACGTGTCATACTCAATGGCTGGTGTAGTAATATCATTATCAACTGCTACAAGGGCAAAGGAATTGCTCTAGAAAGAAGCAACTACAGAGGTATGGACCTAGTTATGACAGTAACAGAAAGAGTTTTAGCACAAGTGATTTTATTTTTTTGATTTTACTGCTTCGTCCAGGGGTGAGGCAGTGCCCAACACCCTTCTCTTTTTTTCAGGTCCTCTGTGACCTGTTGGAGTGAGGGAGGAAGGAAGCAGGTAAATGGTCGTGCTCGATATGAAGAAAAGGACTAGATAGGTAGGACTATCATACGGTGTACCTATTGTAAACTACGGGTGCACAAGGGCTGTAATGTGATGAAATGTCGCTGATAGAGAAGTAGTTCATATGTACCAGTGGTACAAGAGTCATCTGCAGTAAGAGCACCCATGAAAATATATATTCTATGTGAGAACACTACAGACGTAGTGTATTTTGTACTACATTACCTAATGTCTCTTTTTTATGTGAAAAAAATGAAAAAACGCTATTTGAGGGAGATTTCGCTGCTATGTTTAACGTTTTGATGTAACGATGTCATAACGGCCCCTTAAGAATGTCTAAAGATATCTTAACGATGTCCAAATGATCTTCCGATGTGTTAAACTTGTCTGAAGATATCTTCACGATCTAACGATGATTTACCGACGTCTAACGAGGACTTAACGTTGTCTTAACGATGTCTCAACGCTATAACGATTAATTGACGATGAGTTTCCCATGTCTAACGATGTATTAACGATGTCTAAACGATCTAACGATACCCAACGATCGCTTACCGATTTCTAACCGATCTAACGATGTCCTACATTCTCTTAATGCCCCACGATGTCTTAATGATGTCTAAACAATCTCATGGTGTGTTAACCTTGTCTATCGATATTTTCATGATCTAACGATGATTTACCGAAGTCTAACTATGTCTTAACGATGTATAAATTATATAACAGTCTCTTAACATTGCCCAACGACGTCTCAACGAACTAACGATCTCTTATCGATGTCTAACAATGTCTTAACGAAGTGTAAATGACCTAACAGCGGGTTAACGATCTTATAACGTTGTATGACGATGTCTAAACGATCTAACGATGTCGTAATGACGTCTAAAGATGTCTTAACGATATCTTAGCGACTTAACGATGTTTTAGCGTTGTCTAACGATCTAACGATGACAACGACTATTTAACGATGACTAACCGATCTAACGATGTGTAGCAGATCCCCTGAAAGTAGCCTTAGAATCGCCCATTATTTGTGTGGGTGAAGATGGACTCGCCTGTCGTAGTTCCACCAATGGCGATTTACCACGTGACCAAGCCATTTCGTCACTGGGGCATTTTCCCGCCAATTCCAGCTCACCCCTATAAATAGCCCGCGCTGGGGCTGTATAGTTAGTTAGCCACGGAAGCTCGGTGAACCGCTGTCGGGTTGGTTAACTCACACGCACGCACAGACAGACAGACACAACATGCATACCTCTTACTCTGTCCCTCTCACCACTAGACACTTCGCTCTCTGTTCTGCTATCGCTAACGCGAGCCACGAGTCAATGAACTATGGACTTCGTACTTCGGTCCAC
>JAOPJM010531473.1:0-10160 GCA_027124095.1 Muusoctopus leioderma
TGTATGTATGTATGTATGTATGTATGTATGTATGTATGTATGTATGTATGTATGTATGTATGTATGTATGTATGCCTTATGCTAATTCTTCGCAGAATTCCAGCGGGTGAAACACACAAGGCTTCTTTGTTTGCGTCGAGACACTTCCAGGGATTTGTAAATACGTGAATGCCAGTCAATATGTGCATATATGTAGGTGTAGGTGTATGTTCGCAAATATATGAGCGTGCGTAGGTAATTGTGCATGTATGAATGTGCTTGCACTCGTATGTTTGTGTGTTTCCGTGTATGTATGTATGCTTACCTCTACCTATGCATATATGTACGTATGTATGGATGTGTGGATGGAGGGATGAAAGGATGGATGGATGAATGGATGGATGGGTGGAGGGATGAAAGGATGAATGGATGGATGGGTAGATGGATGGATGGATGGGTGGATGGAGGGATGGCTGGATGGATGGATGGATGGGTGGAAGGATGGATGGGTGGATGGATGGATGGATGGATGGATGGATGGAGGGATGGCTGGATGGATGGATGGAGGGATGGATGGATGGAGGGATGGCTGGATGGCTGGCTGGATGGAGGGATGGATGGGTGGATGGATGGATGGATGCAGCATGACCGAATGTTTAAGAAGCTCAGTTCACAATCACGAGGTCCCTAGTTTGATCCCACTGCGTAGCATCTTGGACAAGTGCCTTTACCATAGCTTCGACTCTAGCCAAACCTTCTGAGTAAATAGACAGACACAGTGTGGAAGACCGTCGGATGGATCGTACGTGTAATTCAAAGGTGCAGCTTTGTCACACCACTATGTCATGCTGATTCTACCTGAGAATTACGTTAAGGATACACGTGTTTGTGGAATGCTCAGCCGCTTACACGTTAACTCAATGAGTAGGCCGTTCCGTTCATCGAACAATGGAACACTCATTATCGAAAGCTACGGAGAATCTATCATGCATGTACGATTGTGTATACTTATATATGGATTTGTATATCATTTTCAATGGGGCCAACTGGCAGAGTCGTTAGAACGTCGGATAGAATGCTCTGTGGTATTCGTTCCTGCTCACTGCATTCTGAGTTCAAATCCCGCCAAGGTCAATTTTTCCTTTCATCCGTTTGGGGTAGATAAATAAAAGTACCAGTCTAGGCTGGGGCACTGGTGGAATCTTTATAGTGTCCTCTATGATACCTTGCAGTATTTGCTCCGGCTCTTTGTGTTCTGAGTTCAAATCCCACCATGGCCTACTTGGGGCGTAGACCTAATCCGTCACCCGGCTTAACACCACTACCTAACCCTTGGGCGCCTTTAATAGAGCTCACCTTCCTCCCGCCCACCAGTTTCGGAGGCCCTGAAAAAAAGTGATGGGCACTGCCTTCCCTCCTGACTAAGCAGTAAAAAATAAAACTCTAATAGTGCTATTTGCCTCATGTATGAAGAGACTTGTTCCATGAATGCACTTTGACATTTGGTGGTTAGTGAATGCTGCGAAAGGCATACAATGCGATATTCAATGGTTGTTTGTATCGATTTCGTGTTGGGTTTTCTTTCAGGTAGAGGCGGTCAATATCACTACTGATGTGGAAATTTCTGGTGGTAGTTATTAGTTTCGAGATTTTAACATCAATACCCCGGATCTCATCTAGCATCAAATATTGGTATGTGTACTAATACGGCAAACACAGTTTGAGCTACTGATTTATTGTGTGCACAGAGTTCCAAGCACCATATCTTTCCTCCGAGCGTAATATTCCCTGAAATGAATATGCATTCCTTGTTACAAGTGCAATATAGGATATATTTTCGTCCATCTCTAGATACCTGTAGCATTCCTCGTTTGATATTGGAGTCATAGTTACGCCATTGATAGACTGATTTGTAGATCTTTCTCGTCTTACAAGCAGGTAGGAACATTTATATTGGCCAAATCCCATCGGTATATCTTCTGAGAGTGATATAACTATGTGAAGGTTCTCTCCATATTGTTCATATATTTGGCATATAACTTCAGGTCATCCACAAAAGAGCTATGCGTTAATTAATTATTTCTATATTCATGTGAGCAAATCACAAACCCTTCAGATTTCTTCAACAGAAAATTATAAGGTTCACTTTTTCTTTTAACAGTATTACATAGAAAGTGTTCCCTTGAAATATTCCACTTCAAGAAGTTGTTTTAATCAGAGACACTGTAATAACCTTCAGTATTTAACTAGAGGATTGTAACTCAGGACGAAGCCTGGTTGGATATAGCATCGATCATGGCCTCTGGACGTTTAGCAAGTCGAAAGGCCTCTAGCATCGACGAGTGGAGAAGAGAATCGAATGCGTTCTTGTAATCCACCCAAACTATAACCAAATCCCTTCTATACTCTAACACCTGTGGTATCACAGATTATGAGATGCTCAGCACATCACCAAACCCCTTTCTTCCCAGCTGCGTCTTTAGCTGTAATGATATTATTACTATCATAGTTGTCCTGAAGTAGTAGGTTCAGGCAGTCTGTGTACATTGTATTCATTATATTCTGGCATACAAATGACTGGTAGTTTTTTTGCCATGTGAGTGGCTTATTCTTTCGTATAAAAATTGTCTCTGCTAATGCCAGCCAGCTTGTTATATGTATATACTTATCGAGAGCTTGCTGGTAGTGGTTATTTAGATATCACCGATAAAATGTCAGTGTTTTGTACCTGTAGCTGACAATCCAGTCTATTTCGGGTGTGTTCCTATCCTGAGTGAACTGGAGCAACGTGAAATAAAGTGCTTGCACAGGTACACAACGCGCCACCCGGTCCAGAAATCAAATCTACGACTTCACAATCGTGAGTCTAACACCCTAACCACTAAGCCAAGCGCCTTTAACATTGATACTGTATGTGTTTGGTGTAAAGCTTGGACAATATTTCTTTCAGATTTATTGCAGCCACACGGCATCCTGGTTAAACTTCTTTTCTCATTTCAGATCTTTCGTCAGACTTAATCCTTATCCTCCAGATAAAGAGCTTCTGTAATTTCTATTTGACTGTCACTCCCATCTCTCTGTAAACAGCTGATTGATTTCAACCGAATTTCCTATTAATTATTTCTTTCATCTACTCTCTGATGATGACCGAGTTTCTCAACGAATAGCTTTTAACTCTTGTGTGAGGGTGATCAATCTATATTCAGGAGTTATCTTTTACTATTGCCAAACATTTTGTTTTTATTTTCCAATCTTTATTTGTTTATCTTTGATAAATATCAACACATAGACCTTTTTCCTGGTTTCCAAATCCATGATAGTGTTTTTATTTGTTATTGATTTGTATCTGTTTAGTTCTTTAGTGTCTTCAAGATATTTCTTAAAGTTTGTGGAAAGGAAATATAAGCAAGTGTTGTCAAAATGATTATTCATTGTTTTTCTGTAAATAATATATTCCTATATCGTTAATCACCGCCAGCATCAACATTGTAGGTCTCTTATCAGTGCTATTTCAATGTGGTCTGTATTGCAGCCATCGTTTTAGTAACCAGTGATCTCATGTCGAAAGATTTCGTAAAGATTACTTTTCAAGTGTTTATATTCTTCGCTCTCTTGGCCTACGATACACTTATTATCATGGCTGCTACTAAGGTTACTGGTAGTCATATGTGGACGGTCAGCCTTACTGCAAACTAACATAGTAGCAATCCCTGTTTACAACTGATATGTTATCGTATCTGGTGGGATAATAATTGCTGTAGGCAGGTGTGTTCTATTTACTGAAATATGCTGTTTGCCTACTTTTCTTTGTGTAATGCTTTATTTGTGCACTTTATTTGTGTGATGTTCTCACCTTTGAGAGTAAACTTACAATCAGTGACTCTCCTCTTACGTTCAACAAATATTGCGCGCAGTGGTAATTATTTCGTTGTGAAAGGTCCCAATATATTTTTATTTTATTCATATAGACAATAGAAGATTATTGTCTGCGATTTTATGACAATCACATACATCTGTAATGCCTTACTCCACACGTTTTTCCTCCAGCCACCAAACTATTGAAGGGCAAGCTGAACGTCTTCACCGATGGAAGAGAATCTACAAAAGAAAGATTAAAACAATTCTTTTTCTGTTCTGACTAAATATAAACACATAAAAGCTTTTAGCTAAATGCGACTGAGTTCAAAATGAATATTAATGAGCCTGCTGAAATTGTCATTTCAGTGTAGAAAATAACATTTCTGCTGGTTATGCAGAGAAGACAACAACATGCAGTAAATGTATTGGCATATGTACAATTGTTTATTTCTTCCTTTTTGGACCTGTAATATATATGGTGAAATTGTTAACACTGAAAGTAATATACAACTATAGCTCAAAGTAATATAAAAACAATGATTCCAAGCAATACTAACATGGCAATTCAAAATAATATACACACCAGTTCATGTGTTGTATAAAATGGTTCATATGTAATAGACACAGCAGTTCATGTGTTATGAATATCAAATCCCTGCTTCTGTAGAGGAATGTTAGATGGTTCCATATTCCTGCCAATTTTTGGTGGAGATTTTCTAATCGTCTTCATTCTTGTATCACGTTGGGTCCGTACCGATCTGAGAAATTTTGTCTGAATTACTGAGATGAGGAATTATCATTATTATACACTGGTTTATTTGGACTAGTGTCATCATCCTGGTGGCTATAATCACAACGTTTCGGCTGTTGTACCCTCCAGCCTTCTTCAGGTGCTTGTCCTATTAGTTGAGGCGATATATATAATAAAGAATTACATAATACGTATTGAGAGGCACGTATACCCTATATGTGCATTTAATATTTTATATGAAAATAACTAAGTGGAGAGAGAGAAAATGTAATAGGTTAATTAATTACAAACACAAACAGTAATCCTATTATATTTTGGAAGTGTTGCTAATAATTTATTGCCGAATTCGGATTTGTTTTAATACAGAACCGGTCATTAACATTTTGGGAACTCAACGAACGGGTTGTTAACCTCTAGCAGCTTACCACTGAGTATAGGTATTTGTAGTTCCTATTGATAATAGGTTGTGAAGATGTGAATACGCACGTAGGCTTGGCTCTTCATCAAAAGCAGGAGATCTTATGAATAATAGATTCATATAATGACGTGAGTTCCATGGACCTTTATACGGTCTTGGGCATGCACATGTATATTGTAGTATTCCTGGGGATGAATGTGCATATTTAAGATAAAATCAAGAGATCAAACGGTCGTCAGAATGTCACTTCGCTCATCACTGGTGGACCCTTCTATAAACCCCGAGCATAAATCCTGCGTTATCGTAATCCTAGTTCCCAAAACCCATTTCCATCACTGCTCACAGAACTTTCAACATATCTGACTTTGCCACAAGCTTCCCTAATTTTCTCCTTCAACATTTATGTTATTATTATTTCATCTAGACGTAGCAGTTGTGTGTTGTAGGGACAGCGCCATTCTAAAATATTATCACGTCACAAGTACTGGCCACCACAGCTAAATATGTTTGCTTGTCTTTATATATCTTAACTTGTTCCAAATATTGATGTTTGAAATTATTTTCTTTCCACGTCGGAGTATTTTAATTCACCCACCGGAAGATTTTGGTCAAGTGAGTTATTACACACTAATCCACGTGTTTGAAGAGACATTGATGATTCACTTTATTGCTACTCGGAGTTTCATGCACGTAAAATACATTCAATTATATTGATCGCTGTACCTTACTGGTATTTTATCGACCGCATATTTCGGTAAAATGAGAGAAAAACGACGTAATTAATTTCATGTGTGGTGTTACCGTGCTAGTGGAGAAAAATGGTGTATTATAGGGATTGTGGGGTCGTTGTAATTACTAGCGCAACCTGTAAATATCATATTTGTTAATTATATCCCGAATTTATTTAGTCTTAACCACAATTATATATAGTATTACATTATCTTAACTCTTAACATCCTGTAGGACACGGTACCACGTGGTACCACATGGTACCACATCATCAATAGATATGAATCATTGAACTATATATATAGTGAAAGTGAACTACTTTTGTGTGAAAACACCTCATGCACCTGTGTTTCTTACCTGTAAATTTCATAATAAATAAACTGCAAAAAAAACCCTTAGAAATGTTTTACAGGATGTTAAGAATTAATATTGCCACAAACAATACTACACAATTTAGGTAGAACTGTTCACATACAACAAAATCTGCAGTCAACTAATATGTTTTATTTCCAATGATCATAGGTTTTGTTTGATAAATGAACAAATGTGTAACAATCTAGTGCGGAAGATAAGTATGATCACTCATTCTACAAGGTATAATGACGTATGAAAGCGATGAGAAATTTGAAAAAGATTCGTTTTCCTAAATCTCACCTCTTTTCATCACGCCACAAAATATTACTTACTTTGAAGACTTCGTTGTTCAAAGAATAATTTAAAAGCTGTTTCGATAGTTAAGGTATTTAGCATTTAAGTACAATGCTGCATTCCTCTAGCTAAGGTATGCACAATGAATTACACCGAGAGAAATTTAAAATGTTAAGACCTTCTACCCCACTAGCTCAGTGATGTAAAATTAATTACGTCGTTTTTCTCTCGTTTTTAACCATATTGCGTGCAATCAACTGTACACTTAATGAGACATATTACTAGTATAACTTCATTGTAGAAATAATTGACTTTGAAAACAACACTTAAAATGTGTATATACATCAAATAATTGAAGATTTTCTGTCCTACCTAGCCACTGCAACTGACCGAGTGATGTCTCGTTTGTATGTTGAATAACTCATAACTATTTAAGCTATTCTAATTTGAAACGTTTTATATTTCAAATTGCCTCCCGATAAATGTCTTCACATTTTTGTTTAGAAATATTAGAATTTAGCTTTTTAGTTCTTGCGTTGATACCTCATAATTGCATTAACGTCAATAAGCTAAATAATCTAAATATACAACTAATGTTGTTATCTTGCAGGTGAATGATACTGTGGTAGAATCATATAATGCAACAGTATCGATATACCAACTGGTGAAAAACACAGACGAAACTTTTTGTATCGACAACAAAGCGTTGTATGACATTTGCCACCGTTACTTGAAACTGACCACCCCTACTTTTAGTGACTTAAACCATTTAGTCTCGGCCACAATGGCTGGTGTTACAACATGCCTGTGGTTTCCTGGACATGTTGATCTACGTAAACTTGCAGTCAATATGGTACCTTTTCCTAGATTAGATTTCTTCATACCAGGCTTCGTCTCTCTAACAGCTCGAGGCAGCCAGCAATACAGAGCTTTGTCTGTTGCAGAACTTACACATCAAATGTTCGATCCTAAAAATATGATGACCGCCTGTGATCCAAGACGCGGTCACTACTTGACCGTTGCTACTATATTCCGAGGCCGCATATCAATGAAGGAGGACGATGATCAAATGTTAAACATGCAGAATAAGAATAGTAGCTACTTTGTTGAATAGCTTCCGAGCAATGTGAAAACAGTCGTCTGTGATATTGCGCCATGCGGACTTAAAATGTCTGGTGTATTTATGGGTAAAAGTACAGTTATCCAGGCGTTATCTATACGCATCTCTGAACAGCTCACTGCTATGTTTAGGTGTAAAACTTTCTTGCATTGGTACACTAGCGAGGATATGGATGAGATGGAATTCACATGAGATTCAACGGGCATGAATTTCTGAGTACCAGCAATATCAGGAAGCTACTGTTGAAGGGAAGAAGGAACCGGTGAAGACAACGCACCTTATATATACATTTCCTCCTGCCATCAGTCTAGTTACCAACAGTAATACAGCTGTTTCGATTTCCAAATAATATCCTGGCACTCGAGCCAAGGATTACATGAGCTTCCACTAATATCAATTTCCCCTCCACTAAAATATGTGATCGTTCCAACTTTTGTATAGAATCTCAAATTCAAGGAATTGTTTTCTGCATTAGTTGACTTCGCATGAATTTACATGTTTAATTTACATATTAGATTCGTGGTACTAACACATGGCGAAGTATGTTCGAATTCTCATACAGCTGAGGAAGCAACATATATGCATTTCTATTTCTGGTGACTATCAACTATATTGTTCACAAAGAGATATTCGAAAACATTACATCTATTGATGAAAGCACAGATATATTTATCAAAAGATGTTTCATTCTGTACTTCAAATACGGAAATGATTGGCGGTGTTTACGTCTGATGGAGTGCCAGTAATATTGGCAAGACTGAAACAAGACATGCCAAATTTATTTCAGCAACACTGTAGTACGCCATGATGATCTGAGAATTCGTGATGTATGGAAAGAGATCAAGTTAATATGACACTGAAAATTTCAGAACAATCTATACTATGTTGTCGCTCATCCCTGATGAAAATGCCACCATGATCCCCGAGTATGAATCCAAAGTTACCCTATACCTAGTTTCCAACCTCATTTTCATCTGAAAGCCCTAGGCATCGGGTCACAATTTACTTGAATCAGTGAGTTCAATATCAGAATAATTCTGAACGCCAGGAAGTCACTTCTGTCCACGACACATCTTAATGTGTCAAAAAGGAAGGAGACCCACTCTTCGACGTATCCATGGGGAGCTACGACGGGACTAAGGTCACTCACTTCGTCGGATAATTTATCCTGGATACCCTGAAGAAACGCAAAGCATTATGAACGGCCACGCCCTGAATAAGTTCAAGAACAATCTAATAAATATCTTCAAAGAGTCCCCCCCACACCCAATTAAACAAACGTGGACTCCCTAGATATTACCCTAGACCCATAGAAAGCCTAAGGAAGAAGCTCTATACATCCATAGGAACTCCGAACACCCCTAGCCGTGATTAGTAACCTATTACCGGTATCAGCAGAAGAATCTCTAATTTATCGTTTGATAGAGACATCTTCAAAAGAGCCGCACCCCATTACAACGAGGCGCAAGCGAGAAGTGGTTTTAGTGCGAAGTTATTGTATATCGAGGACCAATCACACCCACCTCCAATCCCTAAAAGAGTTAAGAAGAGAAACGCAGCCTGGTTTAATCCCCCACTGAATGTAGATGTATCCAGAAATACTGCTAGAAGCTTTCTGACCCTAATTAGACAGAATTTCCCAAACACCACAATCACTTTAATTCCCATAAGGTTAAGGTTAGCTACTCTTGTCTAGCTAACATCGCTCGCAATATCGCACGCTCCAACAGAAAAAACCACAAGTATATACACAGAACCCACCATATACACCAACCTGCAACTGCCGAAATCTTACTAACTGTCCACTGGGGGTATCATGCCTCTCAAAGGCTGTGGTCTACAGAGCTACCCTCACACCACCAGGTGGTATTCCGAGAAACAACAGGGGCCTAACAGCTAATGACATTAATGGAAGATTCACAAAACACATGAACTCTTTCTGGTGCAGGAGCTGGGAAAACTCCCCCTCCCTATCCTGTATCGTCTGGAGACACTGTGGCCAAAGAAATGACTTCCCCAATATTCCTTGGAGCATCCTCGACAGCGCCACTCCACCCTCGCCATGAGCCTGCAATTATCCACTCTGCCTCCCTGAGAAGCTGCGTATACTGAAACAGCCTGCAGAATCTATCAACAAGAAAATAGAGCCGATGGAAAGTCCTGTTAGGCAGCTTTAAGCCATGGGTACCAATACTCCAAAAAGACCACCTTAGCACCATCTGGCCTATGTATATGCAGGGATACTACCATTGCTTGTTCCCACAGTGAGAACACTAATCACGACCGCCCCCTCCCAGGAGTCATATAGCATGAATATCACAACCAGCAGTCATACAACATAGGATCGTGTAACTTGACACCGCCACACTGTCGAATTTATAAAGTAAGACATCGGCAGCAGATACACTTTTCATCCAATGTCACTGTGCTGTTAATTTTCATACGAAGAAGACCAACTGGCACCACTAACGTATTCAATCCCCCACATGGAACATTGAAGAGAATTGTTGTGGCTATACTGTCAAACTCAACACGTGACTTCACCGGACGACTATACGCCACCAATGATCATTACTCGGCCATTATATATCGAATAGATAAGCGAATGAACCACATATAGACTTATACATTAATATTCTAAATATATCAAGTAGTTA